>VMBQ01003330.1:32342-106115 GCA_007657795.1 Dreissena rostriformis
TATGGCCCGGACAAGCTCATTTATGGCCATTTTTGACCTTTGACCTCAAAGTGTGACCTTGACATTGGAGATATTGACGTAATTCTTTCGCGCGACACACTGTCCAATGATGGTGAACATATGTGCCAAATGATTTCAAAATCCCTTGATGAACGACATAGTTATGGCCCGGACAAGCTCATTTATGGCCATTTTTTACCTTTGACCTCAAAGTGTGACCTTGACCTTGGAGATATTGACGTAATTCTTTCGCGCGACACACTGTCCAATGATGGTGAACTAATGTGCCAAATGATTTTAAAATCCCATGATAGATGACATAGTTATGGCCCGGACAAGCGGGACAGACCGACCGACCGACAAAGTGACTCCTATATAGCCCCCATTACCAATGGTAATGGGGGGTATAACCAGCATGGTAGAAATAAACTATTGTTCAATAAAAGCAAGCATGGCTTACTTTTATATCAAACAAAAGTATATTAAAGGCGCGAACGAGAAATACAAGAAATTCACAGAAAATATTTGTTTCTATACAAAAACCCAGCATAAACACAGCATCAATTTTCAGATCAACCAAAATGGCTGTATATTTATACGCATCCGGAAGAAGAATGATTTATGGGTAGACTGTTTTTAGTGACGAGGTTGCACTGCACTATGTGACCGTTCAGACCTAGTATCTAAATCCGGGCTATAATGATGGCGGCATTCCAGAAATTCCGGATGAATAACAAACATTACCGAATGATTAGCTATTAGATAGCAGGTAACGTATTTATGACATTAAAAAGTTCCCCCTCCCATGCCAAATATAGGGGTGATCTTCAATAAAAGGGGTGAATCCCCCCATCCCTCGTCCTAGAATATACACTGGCAAGAGGACACTATTAGTTTTGGCACCAGCTCAGCCCTATTGGTGTGTAACAGCACAGTTATGGGAGCTGTTCAATCTATATCTGACTGATTTTTGTCCACCATCTTTATAGTCCCCTCCAAAAAAAGGAAAGTAACAAGGTCGCCATGGTGTAGCGGGTATAGTGTCCACCTTACACTCTGGAGGTAAATGGTCTGATCACCACTAAGGACGCTTTCTTTAGATCTACCCTAAAAAAAACCAGTACGGGTACTTAAAAGTGTTTCAATAAGCCTTAGGCTATCGATGCAATGCAGCTTGCAGGGGTGTGATTTAAGAACCACCTTAGGGGAGGAAAATTCTTCTTTCTTGCCGGATTTTTTGGGAGCCATAGCCGACTCGCGATATATTGGACAGCGNATTCCAGACTTAATCCAGTTTAAAAAGAAGTAATTAACTGGTCATAATTTACTCAAATATAGTTACTATTCCTTGTTTAAATTAAAAAAAATATACCGTACAAACACGTTACTTTTGATTATAAAAATGTCTTTGTACTACTTTTGTTTATTAAAATGTCTTAATTACTATTAACTATTTCTTGTTGCATTTTGAACCTGCTCCGTCATAACATTGGCTCCTCATCTTGGTCGGGTCAAGCCGCAATCTGGTGATGATGTTCAAAATTTTATCTGAAAGAGCCTCCCCGCTTGTGTCCCCTCTAACTTCTTGCAAGGCTAGGAATCGTTCTTGTACATCATCTGTAAAATACAGAACATACAATCAACCACAATGCACGTGTTANCCGCTTGTGTCCCCACTAACTTCTTGCAAGGAGAGGAATCGTTCTTGTACATCATCTGTAAAATACAGAACATAAAATCAACCACAATGCACGTGTTAAATACGAATGAACATTGACAGTTATATGAGAACAAAAGTTTAATTAAGTGCACTGCTTGATAAATATTTTAAGTATTAGTATACAGTTTAGATGGATAGATTTGCCGCATAAACATACCATCATAAATCGAATAGCGAACACAGATTGCAAGTTGTTCTTTGTTTGACACATCTTGAACTTCATCAGCAGAGACACTCAACCATCCGCCAGCTTTGTTGATGTCATTAACAATGTGGTCTTTGATCTGACTCCCAATCAAACTTATGAGTTCGTTTTGTATCGTCNTGAAGAATGTGATAACGTCGAGTAAAAATTTAATTGGGAAGAATGTTTCGGATTACAAATTTAAGTATGCGCATTTGAGAATTCAACAAAACACGGAATATGGACCAGTTTCTAGGACACTTATACTTTGGTACGATGCGTTTTTTTCCCGATTTTTCAGAGAAAAAAAGGGTTTTAATGAACATAGTATTGTTGTTGTTTTTTTCTGTCCGGTTAAATTTTCTTCGAACCGGCACATTTTCTGAAATGCCTGTCCGGATGACCGGCTGATTATTTCCAATTTCGCGAAGCCTGCTTTACTACGGATTCAATGACTTGCATTGTTTGCAACACGCTCGGCTAGTGCACGGTTAAACTCAAGGTGAACATTTGATTGGCTGTTCATTTTGTTCAGAAATTCCTAACTTAGGACTTGCACTGCAGATGTTTATTATATCCTTTGCCACCATTTTTTGAAGTCTGAAGGGGTGGAGCCATACCATTAAAATGTCTATTAAATTTAGATTTTGCATCTTTCCAGTCCCTGAAAGGGCTGTTGGTTAGAGCACCTTGATTCCCATCTGAGAAGGCCACACAATATCTACAGAATGCCCCATCTGTCTTTGCACTATACACTCAACCAGGATACAAAGTTAGCCAACTTGGAACAAAACTTCTGTTCTTTGAACCAAATTTTGTGGCTGGAAATGTTGCTTGCACTGGCCAAACTGTAGTTAAAAGCGCAAACCTTTGATTGTCAATAAGTGATTGAAGTTCTGCGAACTCACTTATATCTGTGACTCCAAGTGGTAGGGGGCTGGCAGCTTTAACCTCACTTGAGCTGGTAGGTTGACTCTTTCAGTCATGTTCATGATGTGTTCTGAAACAAACAAAAAAAGAGTTTTTAGAAATGCATAATTCAGTTAAATTTACTTTGCAAATATATTAATTTTCAAAATATTTAATTATACTGTTGGTCTGATAATTTTCTGTTTTATTTGACTTGTTTATGCTGTGCAGCGGGTTTGGGGTGGAGGGGGCTCTGGCAGCGTGTTCCTTTGAGGAGAAGGAGCATTCGTAAGCNACAGTTAACTTAACTGAGCCATAAATGGATAGCAATGAAAGCCTGTGTTGGTAGCTAACATCAGTAAGGATATATAGAAAATATCTGAGTAGTCAGAACTACATGTAATAAATAAACTGTAAAAATATTACACAGCTATATCTTATAACTTAAGCCGATTGGTTAATAATATAGCGTGGCTGGGATAGATTATTATTGGTTAGATAGGTCACGTGATTAAGCTCTATAATTAGACTACAAGGCGAACAATCACATAAAAAAAATTATGTGTGCATAAAATATTATTAATATTAAGCGTGATAAAATATGTATGTTATTGATTGAATATTCAAATGCTGAAAAAAGTGCATAAAACGTTCAATAAAGTTCAATAACTGTCATTAAATTAATTTCTACAATGCTTATATAGAGCAGAACATGCATATGTAATTGAATTGTCTTATTTATCATACTATCAGTATAAAGAAAGTTGTTAATAAATTTAAACTTAATCTTTTTGTTCTTTCATTGCAATATTTTAGAGTTAAAAATTTAACAAACTGAATAAACTTAACGCAATTAAACGGATTATAATACCAAATATTTTTTTTTTATAAATTCTCACCTTAGGCTTAATAACTTTGGCTCCGAGTCTGACTCTGTGTTTTTTTGTTTTTTTGGATGGATCAAAAAATCGATCCAGCATTGTTGCCTTTCGCTTCATTGTTATGAAGACAATGCTGTGAAACGCTGTATTATATACCGCAAGAAATGTCTCCATATATATCGTTCCCATGGTTATGACAATACACTGTTAATTGGTATACTTGCCTTCAAAACAATGTTTGAGATCAACCAGACGCTTATTTAATGTAAATGACATACGCTCGCTGTTATCGAGACGCTTTAAATCTACGGCCGCAAAGAGTTTTTGCTACAGTGATAATTGAGTGTTAACGTGGTTTGTAATGAACTCAGAGCTTATTATAATTATGTTATATAAAATTATAATGAAGATATTTTCCATTACACATATCAAATTATCCAGAAGTAAACAATTGAATATTCCTGACTTTTTCAATGTTCATCTATTAATGTCCATATAAACAAGTTGAGATAGCATAAATAGTATGCCACATNACCGCAAGAAACGTCTCCATATATAACGTTCCCATGGTTATGATAATACACTGTAATACACGGAGTGCGACGGACTGAAAGACGGACTGACGGAATCAATTTCATCAAGTAGAGTGGAAAAGATTATCGGGAAAATTCGTTCGATATTCATGCAAACTCAATTCCATGAAATTATCATTTGAACGGACCGGCAAAGCGGCGGCTATTGACCGTCCCCTTTCGGGGAACATAAAAAGACAATTAAGGATTTTTGTTTACATTTAACTGAAAAATAACCCCGTAATTAAACTTCAAATACTGGCCCGGACAGACAGACACACGAACATCCATGGTGAATCTTGTATAGACCTTATACTTCATAGCGTAAGGTAGAATTAAAATGCATATCCAATCAGAATGCTTGTAAAATTTGAAATATGAATAATTAACTTCGATTCAACTTTTATAACGTGTATACCCCTTTGCATGCTGGGAAATTTGTCGTCTGCTAAAATGTCGTTTGCTGAATTTCTAAAATGAGCATTCTCTTTGATTTTTTTTTCAAAGAATACTATCAGAATAGCAAACAGTTTGGATCCTGATGAGACGCCACGTTCTGTGGCGTCTCATCTGGATCCAAACTGTTTGCAAAAGCCTTCAAAATTTGGTTCCAGCACTGAAAGAGTTATGGGTGATCACGATAAATCGTGGAGGCGGTTTGATAGCAGCTGTGGTAAAATATGCCTCTCAAGCCTTCAGGGTCCGCCATTGAGGTCATGTCACACATTTGCATGAAAGTTGAATCGCAGTTTATTATCATTTGTTCTTGAAAACGCCTAATCGGATATCTCGAGCTCTCGTTATCTCGACATTTTTCTTGTTCCCGCCGACTTCGAGATAACAAGAGTAGACTGTACTGCAAAACGACAATTAAACATACAACTTCAGGCTCGGCCATCAAAGTCATGTCACACACGTTATTTGCTACCCTACAGCTTAATAAGGTTCAGCGGCTCTCTGTCATGGTTACCAGGTAGTGATGCTATCTATCTATCTATCTATCTATCTATCTATCTATCTATCTATCTATCTATCTATCTATCTATCTATCTATACTGTCTTACTCCCCTTGCGGGTTATATTGACAGGTAGTGATGCAACACAATATGTCACATTGATGTACTGCGACAAAGAAATAAACAAATAAACACAATTCATTTGTTTTAATCAATTTGAATACATGCAGTCTTGGTATTCATGTTCCGGAGATTTCAGAAATAAGGGTGATCTACAAAATGTTGATTTATATTATTCAAAAACAAGGTACGCCCCCTTTTCAGTGTAGTGTAGTACAAATTAATTATAAAAGCCCGGGTATTTGTTTTAAAACAGGACAAGAACTAAAACACATGTTTCAAAAGTAATAAGCTTATGTTTAATAATATTTAAATATAATACATTATCAATTCTAATCTGACAAAAGAAAAAAACAACAGTGATGCAATATTTGCTACTATGCTATGTATGCAATATGTTTTTTAATACCATGGCATCAATCATAGTATTAAAAACATATTATAATCAAACAAAATCATGATTGTATTATAAATAAATTACGAATCATAAATAAACATTACACACCCACCATAATTATTCAACCTGTAACTAAACGCTCCAAGCATTTAACATCACGTACTGTGAAAATAACATTCTTAGACAAGCAGAAAGGTGGAAATCAACGGTTTTACTATTGGTCGATTACATGCATTCAAGTTAACTCAAATTTATTTAACATTGTAACTGTATACAACTTTCCAAACCTTATACTTTGAAATCATTAATACCGGTAAATTTGACAATTCACATATCAAACTTGAAAACTGCAGGTTGGAAAACCACAGTAAGTTGGCAGCAAGTACTATTTTTCATAATAAAAATAAAAATAATGGTTATAACTACAAATCTTTCACATGTCAACATGTTTAACAATTGATGCCACAATAAATCTTTACAAAAATTCAGAAAAAGGTATGTCTCAATAGATAGACAATAATATCATAAAAAAATTGCACAGCAATTTTTTTTTATTGTATTTGTATTGTTTTTTACCCCAAACAAGAGATGTGTTCGTCAGAAACACAATGCCCCCTATTGCCCTGCTTTGAAATAAAATTTCAATAAATCATTTGGCAGGTTTAGAAATTATCTCCCTTTTAAAGCTTATTACTTCCCTTGATTTTGTTTTTTGACCTTTGACCTTAAAGGATGGCCTTGACCTTGAATTTTCACCACTCAAAATGTGCAGCTTCATGAGATACACATGCATGCCAAATATCAAGTTGCTATCTTCAATATTGCAAAAGTTATGGCCAACGTTACAGTTTTCGGACGGACAGACGGACTGACAGCTCAACTGCTAAATGCCACCCTACCGGGGGCATAAAAATAAAACAGTAATTGTACACCTCAGATCCTAATGCACTGGCATCGATTGAGTTCAGAACACATACAGTGTTAGTCGTTAACCTACGTTGACCATCTAAATTGACTGGCATGGCTTACGTACAAAAATAAATGAATATCAGTAACAAGTAATTAAAGCAAGAACAAGCAAATACAGAAAAGCAGCAGCAACAACAACAACATCATCAATGTCTTTATGAGGATTGCAAAATCTAGACACAACAGTTCCTTACAAAATACGAGTTCTAGAAATTTATAAATTACAAGGCATGAAATCAAGTTTAAAACTATGTGTTCACACTTTCTAGCTTAAGAATTTAATTCATTCAAAGTACAACATAATAATTATGTTAACACATATAAGATATCAATAACAATTGCTGTAAAGCTAGACCAATTATACATAATAATAACATAATAGTGTCATATTTTGTTAACAACAGGTATTGACTGATTATATTTTTAATCTAAACAAAAGTTATTAAATCACATAATTAATAATCGTGACATAATTAAGACCAACACATGAAATGCGAAAATTATTGAATACTCTATAAATATGTCTATGTAAGTGAATAAAATTTAAATAAAAAAAATACATATTTCAATGTTATGATAAACAAGATGTGTTTGTGAAACATTATGTCCCCTTTTGAGCGATTTTTACCCATATATTTGACCTCTGACCTTGAAGGATGACCTTGACCTTTCACAACTCAAAATGTGCAGCTCCATGAGATACACATGCATGCCAAATATCAAGTTGCTATCTTCAATATTAAAAAAGGTATGGCCAATGTTAAAGTTTGCGCAGACAAAGAAACAAACATACCAACAAACAGACAGGGCAAAAACAATATGTCCCCCAGTATAGACTGGGGGCCATAAAAAAACTAGTACCAGTACATAAGCTCAACACATTTTGTGAAAATTTCAAGTAAGGGCATATTGGAGCCACATTCTGGGAAAACTGGGCTTTATGCATATGTGTTAATTATGAAAAACCGCACAGGTTCATCTGGGACGACACTGTCTGATTTTATGGAATATATTGTTAAATGAAAGTCTCTTCTAAACGAAATTCCAGTTTAAGCGGAATGTGTTGTCCCTAATTAGCCTGAGCAGACTGCACAGGCAAATCTGGGACGACACTTTATGCACATGCATTAAGCCCAGTTTCCCCAGAAAAAGGCTAATTTAATTAAGAATAAAGCAAAAATGAAAGCTGTGACCCAATCGAACTGTTACGAGACTATAACAGATTGCTGCAATAATTAGCTATAAACTGACTTATCTGCACATAACTGCTATATCAGATACCACAGTATTACAAACAAACAAAACCGTATTTCCATCATACATACACTAAAAGATGGAATGAATCAATGTTTACATGAAATACTAGGCTATATTCACATTTTTGTATACGACTAAAACATCCATGCAATGCCGTTAAGCTACCTATGAAGACAATTCTTATTTGAACAAGTTAGACTAGAGATTTAATTACTTTTGATGTGCATGTATTATTTTACTATTGAGTAATTATCGGATAAATATAAGGCCCATATGCTCATGAGTAAATTTTCAGAAAAATTGTTGAAATGCTGCATTTGAAAATTGTGAAAAATCACTTAAAAAACATGCACATTGTGTGCATATATTGAAAGTACATATATAACTATAATATTAAATATATGAAAACACAGTGGAGAAAGTGACCCTCTTAATTTTCTTCCAAAAATATAAGAAAGCCAATGGCATAGCCAATTAATCGAGACCAGATCAGTCTGCGGACTATGAACACTTTACGCACACATATGAGCCTTGGTCTGAGAAAACAGGGCTTAATGCATGGAATTTTTATTTTTTTATTTCATGGAATTTTTCGTTTACAGAAAGTCCTTTCTAAACAAAAATCCAGTCTAAGCGGAAAGAATCATCTCTGATCTGACTGTGCAGACTGCACAGGCTAATCTGGGACGTCACTTAACGCATTAAGCCACATTTTCCCAGAAAGCGGCTAGTGTTTTTCCCAGGAGGGCAAAGGGGCAGGTTGCAGTAAATTCAAAAAGGGCATTTTAACGCGCGCTTTATGTAAAAAAGGGCAGACATACGCGTGATGCCTTTTTAGCTATGGAAGTACTGTTAAAGATAATTACTTATCAATGATAACGGCTATGGGTATACTTGTATATTTTATTTTTACTTATCAATTATAATGTGATTACAACATTTATCATATCGTTGAAGAGATGCATATTGACACGCATTATAATACACGGCCGCAATTTTTCACACCTTTCAAGTCTCTAGCTAGAAAGTCTGTATATTTGGTTTATCTACTTTGGTAAAGGTGTGTAAGTTAATTGCCGTAGGTTAATACATAATTAATATTAAATCGTGCATTTACCCTGAATATAAGATTAAACACGAACATGTTTTTGTCAGCTGTACGTGAATGCTTATGATAATTTAAAAATGAATACCTATCAAACGCAGAAATTTGTGTTTGCATTGATCTAAGAATATGTTNTTATATCTATATAGAACTGAACAACACGCTAGAATATGCACAACACTGTGGCAAGTCATAAGAACCTTGTGTATACATAAGTATTTCAATCCAGTGTCGTACACAAGAACATTATTTTTACAACTTGAGAATCCATGTTACTCTGCTCTGAGGCAGGCAAGGTAGTTGTGTCAGTATTTTGATGCAGAATCTAACATAAGTATAATAACAACACAAGAACCTGTTCTGTGTTAAGTGAAGGCATGATGTATGAAGATTGCATCTAGTGATTTGTGTATTCCTCTTTGTCACCGGCTGACGGAAGGTTTAGACATTCCTTATGGCTCCTGATGACAAAAAAACAAACATAAACAACTTCATTAAAACTATAACTTAGCAGTATAAATCTGCGCTTTAAATTGCTTATAAATCTACACAGGGCAAATTTTTCACAATGTTTAATAAGACCTTACCAGTTTTTTTGTTTTTTTTACCCCATTTATATAGTGCCTTTTTCATACAGTATGTGCGTTCAGAGGCGCTTCAAATTTTTCCCCTGGTCACTTGGTCATAAGTTATCCGTTAACATCTTGGTGCAGTATGCAGCCACGGCACATTGGCTTATTTGCCTCACAGGTACCCATTTATACACCTTGGTGGAAAGGAGCAGACGTGGGATAAATTTCTTGCTCCGGAAAATTCCAGTGGTCAGGGAGGGATTCGAACCAGGGACCTCTCGATCTCTAAGCCAGCGTCCTACCATTAGACCACTGCTCCCATGAATTTAAGAGAATTATTATTTTAAAGTTCCTATTTATATCTCTTGCAAAGGCATAAATGGCAAAAAAGTAAAAGAGTACATCATTTTGTGTAATGTAACATACACAAATTTTGAATATTGATCGTGGAGACAACTAAAGGAACCATTACATATAACAACATTTCTTACTGAGAAAACAACAAAAAATATGATCATGGAATGATTTTTTAAGGGGCAAATTTGAGGCTGAATTTGGACCCAATGCCTTGCTTGAAAGTTTCGTTGGGAACAAATATTCTGTTAGTAAAAAACTGGACGAATATTTGTATTTCAAATTCTGATTTGAATATTTGATATTCTGCATAAAAACATAGGTTGATACAATTACAAAGTCACCGTATAGGTTAGTGCAGAGGACCGTCGCATTTTAGTCAGAGTCTAGATAACAGCTGTCATCAATTAAAAAGATCATTCTTTTGATAAGTAGCATAAAAAAATTAAGTTTCCATTAAAAAAATCCTTTTGGGCCCCGTGACCTAATTGATCAACAGACTGGAACAATTTCAACAATTTTTCATAGAGGACCGCTAAAGGAACATTCATGAGAAGTTTCTTCAAATTATACCCAACAGTTCAGGAGGAGATGTCGTTTGAAGGTTAAGTTGACATACTCAAGCACACACATCACCCACTGTCAGTCAACAGACATTAAATTACCAAAATGCTTACCATGAGCATGTGGTATTCACGTAAGCTTATAAGCACGAACTCAAATAGGTCCGTCATTCAATGGCTCAGGGCAAAACTAGGCTATATAACATGTTTTCCGCATTAAGCTTTGGGCTTATCCTTGACCCTGCTTTTCCATAAAAACATAAGCTGTGTTTGTCAGAAACACAATGCCCCCTACTGCGCCTTTTTTTTTGTTTTTTTTTGTTACCTTTGACCTTGAAGGATGACCTTGACCTTTCATCACTCAAAATGTGCAGCTCCATGAGATACACATGCATGCCAAATATGAAGTTGCTATCTTCAATATTGCAAAAGTTATCAAACTTTAACCAAGGTTAAAGTTTTGGGACAGAATGACAGACAGAATGACAGACAGAATGACAGACAGGCCAAAAACAATATACCCCCTCTTCTTCAAGGAAGGGGGCATAAAAACGTTAGATTTGAGCTTACTTCCAGGGCTAACCAAAATATTTGACCCCTGGGAAAACTGGGCTGAATGCATGTGCGTAAAAAGTTGTTCCATCTCAGCCTGTGCCGTCCACACAGACTTATCAGGGACAACACTTTCTGCTTCTATTGTATTTTTCGTTTTAAGGAAATCTCTTCTTAACAAATATCCAGTTAAGGTGGATAGTGTCTTCCCTGATTAGCCTGTGCAGAATGCACAGGCTAATCTGGGATGCCACTTTACACACACGCATGAAACCCAGTTTTCCCAGAACGAGCCTAGAATACAAAACAAAACACAGATGCTTATTTTCTGCCGGATGCTTGCCTGCTACTCACACAATAACTGTTCTCGGAGGTCCTGCGCCAGGTCGGCGCGGTCTGCGTTGGTGATGGCGGCCAACAGCTCATTGATACGGGAGGCGTCGTCCGTCGCCTGACTGATCTCAACCCGCCACCTAGAGTCAAAGCAAACATTTCCCTTTAGATTTGTTTTAGTGGATTGTTTCGCAGTTTTAAAAAAAAATTCAGTGACATCATTAGGATTTGTTATACTTCTCTCACTTTTCTTAGATTGGCAGGTTAACAAGTACTAAGTGCATATATTAATGCAAGTGACTGACAACTGCTCTACATGAATAAAAGGTTGGGAGAATTACCTAATGAACAATCTCCAAACTAGTAATGTGGCCAGGCCAAGAATCAAACCTTGTTCTGGGTAATATGGGCTTAATGCATGTGTATTAATTGTCATCCCAGATTAGCCTTAGCAGTCAACACAGGCTAATCAGTGACAACACTTTCCGCTTTTATGGACTTTTTGTTAAAAGGAAGTCTTTTCTAAATAACAATCTACAGCAAGCGCAAAGTGTCGTCACTGATTAGCATGTGTGGACGGCACTGGCTAATCTGGGATGATACTTTACAGTTTACACACAAGCATTAAGCCCAGTTTTCCCAGAACCAGGCTCAATTTAAGACCATCTTAAGATTTATAAGAAATATTGTTGCAGACCAGACAGAAGTTGACACTTCAAAATGCCGAGTTCAAATATATGGTTTGTAAAGTTAGCAAAGATATTTCCATCAAGGTCAGTGAAGATTGGATAAGTGTTCTGTTGATTTCAATAGTTATATTTTTGGCTGGAAAAATCAGTAGTACCTGAAGACTGAAGACACAGTAGAATTAATATGAAAGCTATGTTAGTGTTGTGTACATTTTAAAACTGCAACTGGAAAACCAAGGTTTGAATATCTTTCAAACATGATGAAGTTGTTCCTTTTTTGCCTGTCATGGTAAAATACCAAGAATTCAGCCTTGTTTTATTTCCTAAAATGCCTTATATCAGATTATTTGAAATCCCAAAATGCACATTTACAAAATACATGCAGATAGGTAAATTGAAGCTTTTCATAACAAGGTTTGTAATCAAAATATTGCAATAGAAATGTAGAAATCACTCTGAAAGAGTTGAACTCCAATCTTGTGATTGAAATGTCAAAGGAAGTGAAAACATGTTACTCTATAATCTCAAGATAACAACCACTAACAGTGTTTTTGGGGTCATATATGGGGGCAAAATTCGGCCTATTCCCAACCTCAACAAGTATATATTTTTCACAAATGACTGGCTAAAATTCCCAATTGAAGGTTTCCATTTTTTTTTTTTTTTTTTAAAGATTATTATGTCAACCATTAGTTCATCTCCTTCTCCTGCTGTTTTAGTTTAACCTAACAAAATACAATATTGAAAATACATTTATTCTCATTTTTTATGTCCACCAGTATATACTGGGGGACATATTGTTTTTGCCCTGTCTGTCTGTTGGTCTGTTGGTCTGTACGTCTGTTGGTCTGTTTGCGCCAACTTTAACATTGGCCATAACTTTTTCAATATTGAAGATAGCAACTTGATATTTGGCATGCATGTGTATCTCATGGAGCTGCACATTTTGAGTGGTGAAAGGTCAAGGTCAAGGTCATCCTTCAAGGTCAAAGGTCAAATTTATGGGTCAAAATCGCTCAAAAGTGGACATAGTGTTTCACAAACACATCTTGTTTTTTCTCAGTATTCAAAGTGCCCAGGCCCCATTCCATAAATGGACAGAAAAAAAGACTAACTTGATTAATGCAAGAAAGATGTCCCTGGTCATTTTTTTTAAGATTATTATGTCAACCATTAGTTCATCTCCTTCTCCTGCTGTTTTAGTTTAACCTAACAACATACAATATTGAAAATACATTTATTCTCATTTTTTTCTCTCAGTATTCAAAGTGCCCAGGCCCCATTCCATAAATGGACAGAAAAAAAGACTAACTTGATTAATGCAAGAAAGATGTGCCTTTCTATTTTTTCATAAAGACTAACTTGATTAATGCAAGAAAGATGTGCCTTTCTATTTTTTAAAAAAGACTAACTTGATTAATGCAAGAAAGATGTGCCTTTCTATTTTTTAAAAAAGACTAACTTGATTAATGCAAGAAAGATGTGCCTTTCTATTTTTTCATAAAGACTAACTTGATTAATGCAAGAAAGATGTGCCTTTCTATTTTTTCATAAAGACTAACTTGATTAATGCAAGAAAGATGTGCCTTTCTATTTTTTCATGCCGGTTCCCAGTCTGGATCTGTTCAATGGCTGCCTGTGTGAGTCCCAGCTCTATGGCAACTGTCGTCCATTCGCGTCCCAGCTTGACTGCAATGCGCCTTAGTCCCTGGTCAGACAGAAGACCTGTGGGGCCTGCAAAAATGGAATCAATTCGTATAAAAAGTTTTTTTGTTTTTTTTTTTAAATCTACCGTGTTATAATACAAATATGATACTTATGAACTGACTTGCTATATGCGTTGTTATTAATGCTTGGAGGGAAATAATGTGAACTTAATAGAAAACTTTATGGGAAAAAATGCATTTTTGACATTGTATGAATAAATATTTCTTCTCGATTTTGATATGTAAACAATGGTCACTAAAATTATACAAAACTTTGATTGATGAAACAATACTGTGTAGAAAAAGAGAAATTAATCACTTCATTTTTGTTTGTTTCTGATTTAAAGAATAGAATAGACAGAATAAATACAGAGAAGAGGACATACAGTCGATTAATACACAAAGACTTCTCTTATACCAGTGTAATTAATAGCTTATTAGATAAGTAAGTTTATCAGATAAGTAAGTTATCAGATAAGTAGGTTTATCAGATAAATAACTTGACCAGATAAGTAAGTTTATCAGACATATTTTTATCAAATAAGTAAGAGTATCAGATAAGTAAGTTTATCAGAGAAGTAAGTTTATCAGATAAGTAAGTTCATCAGAGAAGTAAGTTTATAAGAGAAGTAAGTTTATGAGATAAGTAAGTTTATCAGGTAAGTCAGATTATCAGATAAGTAACTTGATGAAATAAGTAAGTTTGTCAGATAAGTAAGTTTATCAGATAAGTAAGTTTATCAGATAAGTAAGTTTATCAGATAAATAAGTTTATCAGAAAAGTAAGTTTATCAGAAAAGTAAGTTTATCAGACAAGTAAGTTTATCAGATAAGTAAGTTTATCAGACAAGTAAGTTTATCAGATATATAAGTTTATAAGATAAGTAAGTTTATCAGATAAGTAAGTTTATCAGATAAGTGAGTTTTAAAGGACCACAATGGAAATAAGGGATATTGCTCTTTTTTGTGTAATCCTTGGCGTTAGTTTGCATGCCATAGTGCATTCAATGCATGTACTTTTCAATTATGATTGTTTTTTACTTCATATTGTTTTATGTACATGTTGTTTTAACGCATTGTGTGTATGTATACTTTCTCCGAAATAAAATTATCTATCTATCTATCTATCAGATAATTAAGTTTAGCAAAGAAGTAAGTTTATCAGAGAAGTAGGTTTATCAGAGAAGTAAGTTTATCAGAGAAGTAAGTTTATCAGAGAAGTAAGCTTATCAGATAAGTAAGTATTTTAGATAAGTAAGTTTGTCAGAGAAGTAAGTTTATCAGAGAAGTACGTTTATCAGAGAAGTAAGTTTATCAGAGCAGTAAGTTTATCAGATGAGTCAGCTGAAGCAAAGTCACCTGGGCCATCCTGAGTGTCACTGATATTGCGTAAAAACTCAGTCACAAATTTGATGTGCTTCTCTACGTCATTTTGACACTCTGAAATGAACACATCTCATTTCAAAAAAGTAAACAGAACATAATAATGCATTTGTGTAATTGCATTTTAAATAAGGCTTGGTTAAGAATAAAACATACAATGATCACTAACAATACAAAATACTATAACTGTATGATTGGCATAGTTTTACCACTTCAGTGAATCCAAATCAAAATGTCATGCAAAAATGGGCCTTATGCCACATGCGGCCAGCAAAGCTTCATGTCTTACCTGGATCTAGAGGGAATACCAAGCATGCAGGCATAGAGGCTTTGGTAAGTGGGCATTCGAGCTGAAAGAGGCCTTTGGGACACTTCTTGTCGAGTATTTCCCCACGCCAGAGGTATGGCTGCTGTTGACCAGTCAAGATGCTGTTGGGGCACACCATGTAACGGTCCACCTTAACCAAAGGCCACTCCTACATGGAAAAAAAACGATTATTAGTACAATATACTTTAAATGAGCCTCGTTCTGGGAGAACTGGGCTTAAAACATGTGCATGTTTGAACAGGCTTATCAGGTACGACACTTCCTGCTTTTATGGAATTGTTCGTTTAAAGGAAGTCTCCTCATCGCCAAAATACAGTTTAGGCAGAAAGTGTCTCCCCTGATTAGCCTGTGTGGACTGAAAAGGCTTATCTGGGATGACACTTTATTTTATGCACATGCATTTTGCCCCATTTTCCCAGACCAAGGCTCACTTACAATAGGGATGTCAACGAATATTCGGATATCCGAAATTCCAGATACTGGGTTAGTATTCAGATAGTAATTCAGTATCCAATTATTCGTACATATAATAAAAATAAATGAATAAATAACAACAACACAATGCTCCGCGTTTATTAGGCATACGAATGCCCTATTGTTTCAGCCCATTGATTTAATCTACAGAGGCTATAGGCCTCTGCAGGCCGTCTAAACTAATACCAAATATGCAATAAACATGCTCAGTTAATATGCGAATAACGGATTAACAACTGATGCTGCTTTTACATGCCAGATAGGTTGACATCGCTGTAAAACAAACAATATGTCACAATCTATTATGCCGATAGATACCCATGAAATACATGTTGTGTTGAATACATGCATATGATGATAGCAGCAATCACCTGATTTTGCATATTGTAATGTTGTGAAAACGCCAGAACTATACCAGTCATTTTGTTCAGGATTTAATAAATTTGATTGGTGAGAATTCATTATAAGCCATCTTATTGCATAAACAGTGCTCATAGGAATAAATGAATATGATGGCACAATTTGCCAGATATTGCTGTTCTATAAGATTATCCATACTATAAAGAATGTGGATATCACATACGGATTCTGGCATCCGTTGACATCCCTCATTTATGTAAATACTGAAAGAGTCGCAGACATGTTAACATCATTGATGTTGATAAAAATGTTTGCCAAATGTTGATGTTTTCAAATCAAATCTCCAAAGATTTCGGATCTAGACCAAAAAACACTATAAATTATAACAATTCCAATACCAAACGTACCGTGAGTAAAGCCAGCATGCTGCCGTTTATATTTAAAATCAAGAACCACAAATCCAGCAGGTCTTCAGGCGCTCCCCGTACCGACAGAGTTATGCAACTTAGTCCCGCATTCTTGTTCCGCCTCAGCAGGAGCTTGCACTTGTTCCTCCCGGCCAGGATGCCGTCCTTCCAATCCTCTCGCTGCGTCACGATGCTCTGAAGACGCGCGGAAAGCTTCTCAAAGAAGTTTGGCAGACCTTTCTTGAGAAACTGTAGCTGGTATCGAAGCTCAATCTGGTTGAATGGAACCTGAAACAGTAGACAGGGCCTGTATTCACCAAACAATTCTTCAACCTGAGACTAGGAATAAAGAACATTCTTTAAATTGTTATATTTAAGATGTCTTTAATTTCGAGTCTGACTTAATATTAACCATCTCTAATAACATCAATCTGCATTAACAAAGTATTTGTTAATGACATAAGACCCAGTTTGAATGCAAACCCTGATGTTCTTTTCTGGGGTTGAAGTCTATTCTTTATTCTTCAGTCGAAGAATGGGTTTGTAAATATGGGCTAAGAGCTTTATAAACATTTTCAATAGTAAAAAAAGATGCAGAAAACCCATTAATTTTCCCTCAGCATGAACTTTGGTGTAAAACAACACAATTTGAAAGGCATTTAAATTCATGTATTTTCAATTTTATAAAAAAATGTTTCAAGAAATGAATGTAGGATGCAAACTCCGCCGACGTAAAAAAAATGAGGAACATGGAACACTTTAGTTTGTGGTTGGTTCCAACAATGAAATCCACTAATCAATAACAATGATTTTACATTTAACAGCAAGTAATACAAGAAATCACTTGAGAATCATCCATTTGCAGGCAAAGACAAATTCTGATAACTGTAGATTCATTTATTTTCGTTGACATGAAATTCATAAAATCTCACATTTTTGTTTGATCTTAAATTCATGGATTTTCAACAGATCCATCCCCTTAGAATTAGAACAAATAAGTCTCCTCAGGCTTACAGACCCAGTTAATGTGTGTGTCTGACTGGTTTAGAGTGCCTGCTCACCTGTTTAGTCCACGTAGTGTCCAGATCTTTTATCGGAGTGCTGGATAGGAACCATGGAAACAGAAGAACCCGCTCAGAACCGATCACTTCTGGGGTACCGGTAGCGTCAACCACCTGAAAATCATACCAACAATTACCTGGGTATAAAAGGTAATACATGTATAACTTGTTTAACATTATTCTAAATAAAGCAAAAGCATCATTGTTAAGTTTTAAGTTAATATTTCTTTTAATTTTCAACAGATGCTCAAGACGAATTTCAAATAAGAAATATTCAAAGGGCAATTGAAGAAAGAGTTTTAGTTATTATGCACTGCAATCCTTCAAATGAGATCTACCTACCTATTCAGTCTCAAGTTGATACTTTTTTTTTGTTTTTACCTGATATCTGATAAACAAAGCCTAACTCACCTGATAACAAAGGTCGAATTTTAGCATGAGCTCAATGACTCACCTGATAACAAAGGTCAAACTTGAGCATGAGGTCAATGACTCACCTGATAACAAAGGTCAAACTTGAGCATGAGGTCAATGACTCACCTGATAACAAAGGTNTGGATGAAAACTGTGACCTCTATTGTCTACACAAGGTTTTTCTATCATTTGACCTAGTGACCTAGTTTTTGACCCCAGATGACCCAAATACAATCCCACCCCAGATTTTATCAAGATAAACATTCTGACCAAATTTCATAAAGATTGGATAAAAAACTGTGACCTCTACTGTCTACACAAACAAATTGTTGACGAACACACGCACGCACACACGCACAACGGACGCCGGACATCACACGGTCACATAAGTTCACCATGTCACTTCGTGACAGGTGAGCTAAAAAATGTTTCAAGAAATGAATGTAGGATGCAAACTCCGCCGACGTAAAACAAATGCGGAACATGGAACACTTTAGTTTGTGATTGGTTCCAACGATGAAATCCACTAATCAATAACAATGATTTTACATTAAACAGTAAGTAATACAAGAAATCACTTGAAAATCATCCATTTGCAGGCAAAGACGAATTCTGATAACTGTAGATTCATTTATTTTCGTTGACATGAAATTCATAAAATCTCGCATTTTTGTTTGATCTCAAATTCATGGATTTTCAACAGATCCGTCCCCTTAGAATTAGAACAAATTAGTCTCCTCAGGCTTACAGACCTAGTTAATGTGTGTGTCTGACTGGTTAAGAGCGCCTGCTTACCTGTTTAGTCCACTTAGTGTCCAGATCTTTTATCGGAGTACTGGATAGGAACCATGGAAACAGGAGAACCCGCTCAGAACCGATCACTTCTGGGGTACCAGTAGCGTCAACCACCTGAAAATCATACCAACAATTACCTGGGTATAAAAGGTAATACATGTATAACTTGTTAAACAATTATTCTAAATAAAGCAAAAGCATCATTGTTAAGTTTTAAGTTAATATTTCTTTCAACTTTCAACAGTTGCCAAAGACAAAATTCAATGAAGAAATATTCAAAGGGCAATTGAATAAAGAGTTTTAGTTACTATGCACTGCAGTCCTTAAAATGAGATCTACCTACCTATTCAGTTTCAAGTTGATACTTTTTTTTTGTTTTAACCTGATATCTGATAAACAAAGCCAAACTTACCTGATAACAAAGGTCAAATTGAGCATGAGCTCAATGACTCACCTGATAACAAAGGTCAAACTTGAGACTGAGCTCAATGACTCACATGATAACAAAAGTCAAACTTGAGGATGAGGTCAATGACTCACCTGATAACAAAGGTCACACTTGAGCATGAGGTCAATGACTCACCTGATAACAAAGGTCAAACTTGAGACTGAGCTAAATGACTCACCTGATAACAAAGGTCAAACATGAGCATGAGGTCAATGACTCACCAGATAACAAAGGTCAAACTTGAGCATGAGGTCAATAAAGATGTCGCAGGACTGAATGCCAAGGTTGAATTGTTGCAGACAGAAGTTCAGCAGCTCTGAAGTCATGAGGCCTTTCTGCAGGAAGACAACCTTCAGACTCTCAAATCTGTCCTTGGTGATGCCTGGGCGAGAGGATGATCCAAGTATAATCAATCAGTCTGAACAGTTCCCATATAGTGATTGATCATAATGAAACATTCCAATGTGTGATCCATCCTTATGAACAATTCCCAAATAGACAAGTGATTGATCATATCGAAGGGATAACCAAATAGAGATCTTAAATAATAAACATTTCTAGAATAGTAATCTACCGAAATTAACAATTCCCTAATCGGTTTAGACAGGTTTTACTGTTTAACTGTATGTCACCAATACAAAAAAGATCAAACTGAGAAGCTTTCTCACGTACACATATGATTATTTAAAGGGTATAATTCATTCTTAACCCTTTTCGGCTCAGAAGCAAAGTGCAAATGGCTATATGCAACAAGCATAAAACCAGAACAGCCTGTGAGTAACTTGCAGGTTGTTCAAGTTTTATGCTGTTAGCTGCTAATCAGTATCTAAGGGTTAAAAATGAATCCTTTTATTTAATTTGATTTTCTAAGGGTTAACACACGCATCAAAGTGTGTATCTGAGTGGAAAAGGGTTAAGCATTTACACATATCAGCCTACCAGCATCTCTGCCATATGACTGCACATAGTTGACCACTTCCTCAAAGTCGTGCCTGAAGATTGCCCGCAGCATTTCAACGAGCCTCTCAGGGTGGTGAAACACAATCTCTCTCAGCCTTGGGTTGTCATGGTACCAGACAATCTCCCCTAAAAACACCCAGGACAGAACAGAATTGAGTCTGGATTACCAAACATAAAATGCTGGCTGGCGGTAAAACACAACGCCCTCACAGCTCGGGATTTTCCTGGAAAACACTTAAATAGTTTGAGCTTTACTCTGGGAAAATGGTGCTAAATGCTAGCGCGTAAAGTGGCGTCCCAGATTAGCCTTGCAGTCTGCACACGCTAATCAGGGTCGACACTTTCCACTTTTATGGAATTTTTCACTTACAGAAAGTTTCTTCCAAACGAAAATACAGTTTAGGCAGAAATGTCGTCCCTGATTAGTCTTTGCAGACTGCATTAGGCCCCGTTTTCCCAGAACGAGGCTGACATAAAGTGGTGTCATGAAGACCATACACAAAATGTAAGTGTAGAAGGACAGTCTCAATCAACTTGAGATTAACTTTAAATACATTGATTTGTTTACAATGTCTAACTTGAGATATTTGAACTGAATATTAATTGTAAATTTGAGTTACTGGTTGCGAAACCCCACGTGACGACAAAATTTGTGTCAAACACATTATTTTTGGTTTCATAGTATCTGCCCTGAAAATACCAGAACAATGAAATTGGTAACTATATAATAAATATTGGTGGTGAAACAATATCACCAGCAGCTGATGATTATTGTTGTACCAGAAGACTAGAAAGTTGTGGCAATAATGAAGTGGTCCTCCTTGTGATCAAATAAGGCCTATTTCTGGGAAAACTGAGTTTAATGCATGTGCCTAAAGTGTCTTCCCAGAAAAGCCTTCTGCTTTATGGAATTTTTAGTTTAAACAAAAATCCAGTCCAGGTCAGGTGGAAACTGACTGCACAGGCTAATCTGGGACAACACTTTAAGCACAATCCCAGTTTTCCCAGGACAGTTTTAATATATCAGATAACAACTCAGATCTTTTGATAGACAGAAAGTTCTTGTTCTTCTGCGGAAAGGGGGTAAAAGATTATATAAATAAGCTTACAGGCCTTTTTCTGGCATATCTACAGGTTCAAAGGACCCGTTCTCAAACCGGTTTTTGTACAAAATCCCAATTTGAATTTTGTCAATTCAGGGATGACACTTATCGCTTTTATGGTATTTTTGGTTAAAAGGAAGTCTCTTCTAAGCAAAAATCCAGTTAAGGTGGAAAGTGTCATCCCTGATTAACCTGTGCAGACTGCACATGCTTATCTTGTATGACACTTAAAAAACATGAGTTCAGAACGCGGCTCAAACACAGCGAGTTTCACTTACCTGTTACATGCAGATACTTCAGCACAACCTCAAGACTTGTTTCCCGTGATCCTGCAATCGTGCTGTACGAGATATTCAGGGACCTTACCATCTCATCTAGGATACCCAATGTGTCGTCCCATCTGAGAATCATGTCTGTGCGCTCCTGGATACGTGTGAGGAACTTGAACCAAGAGTCGGGGATCGACCGTCCATCACTCCACTGGAAATGAGATTTTACTTTACAGTTTCAGGCCTTTTTCATCCGTATCTAAGGGTAAACGGTAAAATAAAATCCCAATTTGATTTTTTTTAAATAAGTGTCCAATTATTATTCAACTCAATTTTATTTCAATAACATTCAACAAAGTATATTACAATAATTTATGTGATTTTGTTCGTATCATTTCAATTATTATAAAGAGTTATATTTTTCTCAAATCAGTGAATTTGTCGCAGGTAAAAATTCGCAATTCGGAAATAGCATTTTAACCAAAACGGCCAGAAAAAGGCCCACAGTTAACATATGCTGTAGATGTTTATTAAAAATGATTGTTATATTTTAATGGCTTTTCTGAAAGGATCAGTACATCGCTTGACTGATAAAAAAAAACTTGGTAAAGAAATAAATACAGAGAAAATTAAATGAAGACCAATAACAATTATATTTTTCTCTAGGTAAATAAATCCTAGCTATACCGGCGTATTCTACGGGTTTTATGCAATGATATGCACATCCAATTAAGTCAAGTCAGCTATTGAAAGGTATGGATTACAATTACTATTGGGAAATTGCTTATATTATAAGTGTTTATAAAGACATTACTTCATTACTCATTAGACATTTAAATTGTCATAGTTTATTTTAACATATACAATGTGAATTACCCGCAAAGTATCAATCAGCTCTCCTTGAAAAATAATGATTCCTGAAAATAGAAACATCATGCCTCCTAAATACTTCATTAAAAACTGTATAATGTGAATTTTGAATAAGACATATAACTTGACAACATCAAACGAAACTGTTAATCCCATGGTCTAAATGAGTTTTTGTAATATTCTATCAAAACTTTAACGTATAATAAGAACTTTTCCATGACTTTTTAATAAACAGTTTGATTTCAAACTGTGTTCATGCTTGCATGGAACATGGTTGCATTTTTTGGCATAAAAATATCGGATCTTGCAAGCAGTTTTGTAGTAAAATCATTTATATGATGCAATCATATATGCAAGGGTCTATTTTACTAATAATTTTTTGAATTAATAAATACAACAGGTAAAACAGCATATAATGCATTGTTGAAAAAAAAAATGATTCCATGGTTGATGTCTTATTTCAACTTCACATAATTGTTTGTGAAAAGGTCATTCTCACAGGCATTTTTTTATATTTTATTCCAGCCCTTATAGAAAAACTATCAGATTCATACAAAGGCTGTCCCAGAATAGCCTAGGTATACACTAAATAATGAGACATATTTATATTAATACAAGAAAATTGAAAAGGTTTAACGAACAGGCAATTTGAATATATGAATATATTCAAAAATATTACTTATACTAAAGGTAAATTTGAATGACATGACTACCATATAACTGGTGCACCTGATCGTCATTTTACACACTTAACTTCAGAAACATTACATTATGTTCAAAGTAAAAGCCATTGAGATAAAAACATGTCTCCTAGCACGACAACTTTATTAACAGCCTCGCCCAAAGTGTTGTTCTAGATTAGCATGTGCGGATTTAAGATGCCAATAAGGGACGACACTTTCTGCTTGTATGGCATTTTTTTGTTTACAGGAAATCTCTTCTTAGTGAAAATCCAGTTTAGGCGGAATGTTTTCACTAGGAAGAGACTTCCTTTAAACGAAAGATACCACAGGTGGTAGCCTTAGCACAGGTTAATATGGGACAACACTTTACGCACATGCATTAAGTCCAGTTTTCCCAGAGCGCAAATCATATTTATCGCCTGCCTACCTTCCAGTTTTTCTGCACAGCTGACCCCATATATTCGGTGAGGAAGCTGTATTCGGGTCTCCTTGAGTTTTATCATGCTATTCACCCTCTCCTGTAGAAAGATTTTTTTTTTTTATANCCCCCAAAAAAAAATTTTTTTTTTTTTAGAAAAAAGTGTCTTATGACTTATGATTATTAGAATCTATAGCTCAATTTTATTTTTTAAACCTACAAAATATATTACCATAATTTATATGATTTTAATCCAAAAAGGCTGTAAAACCCCCTGCCCAAAAAATGCCCATGTCGATGAAAATTCATCCCCATTTGGAAGATTTCACGACTCGAAAACTCCCCATTTTGCTAGGTACTTTTTCCCCAAATAGACAGAAAAAGGCCTGTTAAGCAATTGGCCCAACCGTTTGTTTGTCCATCCGTCTATCTGTGCATGGTTTACCAAAAATGGTAAAAATCTTTAGAATTCTCGCAGAGTGGGGATAAAATCTGGGACCACCTTGTTGTTGTTGTTGTTGGGGGAAAAGAAATAATCCACTAAGCCATTATGAATTTAATAATTGTATACAGAAAATTCACCCACCTGCAATCTCTGAATGTCCAGATCGGGAAATTTCTGTCCAGACTCTTTCTGCGCCTTGGTAAGGTTGTTCTTTTCAATTTCTATTTGAAGTTGCAGGTCCTAGGGAAAAAAAGCAGTGTATGATGAAGACCCATGTAAAAGCAAACAGCTGTTATAGGCACTATATTATCGAAAACGCTAACTACATAAGTAATGTTAGTATAACCAGTAGTCATATTAAAATAGGTGCTACAAGCTAAAATCATGCACACACAATCATATTAGTGCCAGAAGTTGTTTGGTGCATGACAATAGTTAAAGATGTCATTAAGTGCTTCACAATAGTTTGTACTTATTAGGTGCCAAATAAACCTTCAAGATGTCATTTATAATTATATTTCATGATGCCATTACATGCCTAAAAGTAGTTCATGATGCCATTTCATGCCTAAAAGTAGTTCATGATGTCAGTACAAGCCTAAAAATAGTTCATGATGCCATTACATGCCTAAAAGTAGTTCATGATGCCATAACCTGCCTAAAAGTAGTTCAAGATGTCATAGTATGCCTATAAATAGTTCAAGATGTCATAACATGCCTATACATAGTTCAAGATGTCAGTAAATGCCTAAAAATAGTTCTAGATGTCAGTACATGCCTAAAAATAGTTCATGATGTCAGTACAAGCCTAAAAATAGTTCATGATGCCATAACATGCCTCAAAGTAGTTCATGATGCCATAACATGCCTAAAAGTAGTTCAAGATGTCATAGCATGCCTATAAATAGTTCAAGATGTCATAACATGCCTATAAATATTTCAAGATGTCATACCATGCCTATAAATAGTTCAAGATGTCAGTAAATGCCTAAAAATAGTTCATGATGTCAGAACAAGCCTAAAAATAGTTCATGATGTCATTACAAGCCTAAAAATAGTTCATGATGCCATTTAACATGCCTAAAAGTAGTTCAAGATGTCATAGCATGCCTTAAAATGGTTCACAATGTCATTTAGTGCCTCACAACAGTTTAAGGTGTAATTTAGTGCCTCAAAACAGTTTAAGAGGTCATCAACTGTTTTAATTGAGCAGATATTGATTTTTAAATGAAGGAGGCAAAGGAATTGTTGTAAGTTGCTGGAAAGGTAGGTACTGCATGCATGCAACTATAGAGAAGAAGGTACCCGAATCTTTGTATTTTCCTCTGAATGCATACGTCCCAGTATGCTGTCGGTCATCTGTATGATCTCATCTTGAGTGCACAAGTCTGCATGTGTCCCCACCAACATAATGGTGGCACCTGAAAGGAAATACTAAGTACAAGCCAAGTTCTAGCGTAAGTTGGAGTTAAAGAAACAAAAGAAACTGAGTAAAAGCATTTGAACGCGATTTGGGAAAACGGAGCTTAATGTATGTGCGCAAAGTGTCGTCCCAGATAAGTTTGTGCACTTTAATGGGATTTTTTATTTAAAAAGTCTCTTTTTAGCAAAAATCCAGTAATGGCATAAAGTATTGTTCGTGATAAGCCTGTGCTGACTGCTCACGCTTATCTGGGACCACACTTAACGCACATGCATTAAACCCAGTTTTCCTAAAGCGCGGCTAAAACACTTTGACAGTTACTTTTTGTTTTGTTTTTAACAGCATTTCAATAACATAAGGGGGTCAGTTAACGCATGAAGTTACCTAAGCTTTGAATGTCAAGAGGGAATAACTCTTGAAGTAGATTCCAAAACCGTTCATCAACCTGATTTTTTTTTTAAAGTTTGATATGCTCATTTACTATAGATTTAACAGCATTTCAGTGGTCACCTAACAGCTGTACACACCTTTCCTGGTGCTGAGAACACTTTACATACAACTGAAGCTAAGTCAGGTGGAGAACAGCCTCAGACATTATTTCATGACCAATAATTGTCCTCAAAGTGGACTTCGAAAACTTCAATTGTTATTCACAAAAAACCTGGTCCAGACATTGTGTTATAACGAATCTCAATATTTTTTATCACCCCAATATTTAACTTCAAAACTACTGTTTTTATTTACAAACAAACCTGGTGTAGATGTTGTGTTATAAGCAATCCCCATATAGATCCCCATATAAATCATCATGTTTTTTAAAAACAGCACAGACTAAATCTTCACACATACCTGGTGCCCTGTCCATTATAGAGTCCAGCCAATCCCCGACCATCTCCTCATACAACTCTTCCCTGTACACTGACAGGTCAAACACCAGCACGTGTAGGGCCTCGGGCGTGAGGAACATGTGGTGGGCCGCAGAGTAGATGTGATGGCCTCCCAAGTCCAGGATCTGAACACGCATATCGGGTTCTGGCTCCCACAGATGCTGTTGGGAGAGGAAGAGCTGCTTTTAAAACACCGATACGTTACAAACACAATGTAACAGGGCCCTCAATCTGTCAAATCCACGGCCGAAATTCGGCCGCATTCCCCCCCCCCCCGAAAAGTATACTTTTTTCCCCTTCTTGGGGGAAAGATTCCCCCTAAAAAAACAAAAAAAAACACATTTTTTTTTTTTTTTTTTTATAGATAGATGTGTCTCATGATTATTATATCTCAATTCTATTTTAATTTAATCTTGTCAAACATACTTAATTATGAAAAAAGCAATGCATATAGTGCAAACATGTACAAATGTTATAATTAGAGAGTAAGTAAAAAATCTCCCCAAAAGGGAAACGCCACGAAAATTCCCCCTGCTATGGGTAGCGACCGGCTTCCCCTAAAATGGATTGAGGGCCCTTGTTTAGAACTGTTAAGTAACCAGAGCTCCATCTAGGCCTGAATGGATGGGCCCAGCATCCCCAAGGTTCCCCCACCATGCCCTTTTTTTTATCTGATCAAATTACAATACAGAAAATTTTATGTTTCAATAAATTAACTAATTTTCACAGGGAAAATAGTATACAGTTATTTCATGGATGCGCGGTCAAAACTGTTGTCCCAAGGTATCAGGGATGACTTTGGAACTGTTGCCCGAGGCCGACTGAGTAATCTCATAAACAATCTTAACACTGAGACTTGAAAATAAATGCAGCAATGAAAATTTTAACTGCCAAATATGACGATAAAAGTTTTGATATGGTTCTTGTGCAAAGAGTCTAAAAATTGTGCCATGTTTATCAATCACTATCTTTTAATGGAAAATATTTATATAGCAGACAAGCTTAATTTCTTAAAAAAAAATAAAAAAATCCTGTATTTTGACCACTGACATCTAAGTTAGCTCTTGACCTTGAAGGTAGCCAATTACATGGAATTGTTCATGTTCCACTGGTGTCAGTTTAAACAAAATGGACCCTGACATACGAAAACAATTCTTCACACAATGGCTGTGTAACATTTTTAATTTGCAAACATGTACAAATATCCACAAAAACACTGTTTCATTAATTTTAGTAAATTGTGTTTCCACTATTAAATAATAAAAGTTGCTTACCCGCTCCATCACCCATGTCCTCTCCTCTCGTCGAGTCAGCTTCGACTTCCCTGTAATCAGTGCATTCCGGAGACTGGTTTTACCCGCCATGGACGCACCAATCAAGATCAACTTCTGCCTGTGTGTTGCCTTCTCTACCCTGTACTCCTGCATACATGATCAGAAGTTTTTAACAAATGTATATTGTCAATAGACACACATGTGAATGCACAAATTTATACAAAATAGGCTAAACATTAAGCATTTTTTTAAAGTTGCGCTTGATTTTAAAGTTGGAATAATAGCTTTTGATATAAACCGTATGTAAATATGATCATGATATGAGCAAACAAACGATGTGTTTGTCGGAAACACAATGCCCCCTACTGCCCCGCTTTGAAAAAAAAAATGACCTTTGACCTTGAAGGATGACATTGACCTTTCACCACTCAAAATGTGCAGCTCCATGAGATAAACATGCATTTAACTTTTTTGTTGTTGACCTTTGACCTTGAAGGATGACCTTGACCTTTCACCACTCAAAATTTGCAGCTTCATGAGATACACATGCATGCCAAATATCAAGTTGCTATCTTCAATATTGCAAAAGTTATGACCAACGTTCAAGTTTTCGGATGGACACACAGACTGACAGACGGACTGACAGTTCAACTTCTATATGCCACCCTACCGGGGGCATAAAAATGGGTATATATTTGAACTGGTTACATTAGACAAAGGCAAATTCCTTAACATACCACATATTCCATTTAAAACTTCATTACTTTATCATCTATATCACTGTTATCCTTCATCCAACATATACCGTATTTTTCGGGTATCAGACGCAACTTTTGTTATGGTAACCATCAAATTTCATTCAAATAGGCGTTCTGTTGGGTCACAGATTACATAAGCCTGTAGTGGTATTACAGTTTTGCATTTCTTGGCCAACGATTTTGTATGGTGTACCAATGAGCTACAATGTACATGTTTTACATTTCTGATCAAGTTAGTCCTTCTATTTACCTTTAAGAAGGCGTATATATTCTGTATCCCTTGGTCACATATTTCCTGTGGTGGTACACGCAGCTTGTTGTTATGGAGACTCAGGTGCCTGGTCTGTGCCAGGCGTTCCAGCTTGTCAAACATCAGTGGCAGCGACACCAGCTGATTCCCTGCAGATTTGATGTTGGTAAAGTAATTCATCAATGATAAATTCACTTTTTGAGTGAAAGATATTTCCATTGAAGTTATTTAACAATAATGAAGAGACTTCGTCACGTTTAGAATGAAAGATATTTCCATTTATGCGAATAAATGGTTTAAGAGACTAAAACAAGAAAACATTGTTAAAGTCAAAGTTTAGACAAATTACTGAAATAGTCTTGAAGTTATGTTAATGAAAGTTACATAAAGCCATACAGATCCACAGTATAGAAATACCTGTATACTATCCAGAGAGAAAAACGCTCTAACAATGATAAGTTGGACCCTTGGGCATGGCCAGTTTTAACCCCAGGGGCATGTTTGTTTGTTTGTTTGTTTGTTACAAAACCATAATATATGTGAAATATTAAACCTTTGGGCCTTCTGGATTCAGAGGAAAAGATTGTTTTAATTATTTTGGGAACAAAACAAGAACCTTTGAATGATGTACGTTTAAAATTTAATTTTTATAAGTGAGAACATCTCTGGAAAAATGTTCGTCTTCAGACTGACAAGACGGATGTCCATGGTCTTTTAAGTATATACCCCCCTTTACTTCCTATTAGGTTTTTTTAAGAAAGCTACAGAAACATATGTACACTTCAGTTTTTTCATAAAAGAACAAGTAAGATTATGCAATTGTAAAACTGTAAAAGGGAATGATGACAATCATCAGTTGTAAAAGTCTAAACTTTATACCTTCTAGTTTAAACATATGAGTCTCACTATGAGAAAACAGGGCTAAATACATGTGCGTAAAGTGTTGTCCCAGACTAGCCTGTGAAGTTTGCACAAGTTTATCAAGTACAACACTTTCTGCCTTCACTGGATTTTCGCCAAGAGGAGACTTCCTTTAATTAAACAAAAAATCCCATAAATGCGTAGTGTCATCATTGATTTGCCTGTACGGAATTCATTAGCAAATCTGTGCCGACAAACAATACCACCCATTTTCCCAGATTTATTTTTAAGCAATTGCATCGAAATCCTACAGTTTATTGAGACACGCATACCGTCTAAAAGCAGTTCTTCCAAAAGCTCCAGTTTGTGAATATTCTTGGGCAGGGACTGCAGCTCATTGCTGTGGACGTGTAAACATCTGAGGCTTGTGCAGTTGCATATTTCATCAGGTAACTTTTTTATCTTGTTGTGCGATAAAAACAGGTTTTGCAGGGTTTTCAGCGCACTTACGCTGCTTGGAATATCCTCTAAATAATTCTCACTGAAGTCTATAGAGACCAGACTTTCCATATGGAAAATTGCATCAGGGATTCGAAGCAAAGCGTTACACCTCACCATAAGTTTCTGAAGCGTTTTGAGACCCACTATTTCAGGCGAGATTTCAGCAAAGTAATTGTTTGTGATGTCTAGAGCCTGGAGCTCAGGCATTGTAAATATCTCAGAAGGTATTACCGAGTTCAGCTTCATGGCACCTGTTAAATCTAGAACCTGCAGTTGTCTACACTCTGCAACCTCCTGCGCTACGTACTTCAAAAAATTTCCCTTCATTCTAAGAGTACGAATTTTGGTCATGTTTCTTATGTCTTCCGCTATTACAGTGATCGCGTGCCAACTAACGTCCAGGTAAGTCAGTTCCCTCAGAGAGCAAACTGCACCAGGCAACACCTCAAATCCTCCTTTCGGAAACCATTTTCGAGACAAGTCTAAATATTCAAGCTTGCTACACCGTGCCAACTCTATAGGCAATGAATCTAGTAAGTTACCACTCAGATTCAGTTTGTTCAACTTTCTCAAATCACCCACAAGAGGACTCAGCTCCGTAATGTCATTCTCACTCAAAATCAACTCCGCTAAATTCGCCAGTCTAAACACGGGGCCTGGGATCTTTTCAAGATTATTGTAACTCAAGTCTAGTGAGACCAGATTCTGGCACTGCGCAAAGGAGTCCGGCAGACGGGTCAGGTAATTTCCGACAGCACAGAAGGTCTCCATGTGGACCAACTGACCTAGACTGCAGCCACCAACGGGGAAAGAAATCAGCTTCAGGAACGGAAGGCTGACATTGGTGCAGGTCATCTCATACAAGGCTCTAGGGACCCAGCCCTTATAACGACCCTCTGGGACAATGAGGGATGTTCGCCCCTTGGGGTCGTCCATCAGAAACTGGTGCAGGACCTCTCCTGGATTAGGGCTTGTCATTTCTGCTGCTTTACTGACACTCTAAAGCAGAAAAAAACAGTTCATGTTATTTCTATACTTAATGCTCTTCATACATTGATGACCATTAATAATTTTGACCAATTATATGTCATTTAGATTACCTCTGAATTGACTTATTTCAATGTTATGATTAAACTTGAATATAGAACTTTATCAATATGTATTATGAAAAAAATGTAAAAATGTCCATTTCATAGATTATGAATAGTTAATACAATGTATCATTAGCTATTAATTAATTATCCTCAAGTGCAAAATTACTTTAGATATGAGCATATCCACAGTTGACTGAGAAAGTAAATATATGTGAAACATGGTTAATCATCACACTTACTCAACAAAGTGAATAAATGGCAGGATACAAAACAAATTTATTTATTAACAGAGTATTAATATCAATATCTATTGAAATAACCTTAATTTAAATGTTGTCTTAGAACAACTGTTCAATAAAGGTGAAACCTGACACGAACATCATTAAATATAAATTTAATTGCATACACGCCATAAATTTTCAGACCAATTCCGGGACATTGAGCTAAATTTTCCGGGACTTTTGCAGATTTTCTGGGACATGTAAGTATACATATAGCGATATATATATAGACATATATGCATTTTTGGTACGAATTTTTTTTCACATTGTAAATTGCTAAGTTCGAAAGCCTATCCAAAATACACTAGATCTATTAACGTCAAATTAAACATTACTACTTCCGTTACTAGATACAAGCCATGTGTTTTTCGTGTAAGAAAAGAGCACCAAATTGCTTTTGTGTATATGACTTTAATTTAGTTTATTCGTTGTAACTTGTCGTATTTTTTCTATAGTTTCAATGAGTTAATACCTTCTCATTGTGTGCATTGATTCCAATGTTAATTTTTCATTTAAAAATACTAGATGTACTGAGTTGCAAGTCTATATTTAGTCACATATGGTCAGTTGCAACACGCACGCTTTCCATGCGACATTAACAATTTTGTACTCTTATTAAAACACCGATTTTACATGGCATACATGTATAGTGATTGGTGTACGCTGTAGCGCATTGAGTTGTGCACTTAACCGTTAATTCCACCTTCGTTCTCCATGAAAAGGCGGGGCTATGCACATGCTGTCATACGATTGGTTTAGCATGTTGATCGCTAGATAAAGGAAGCCAATTTAAATACTCATAAATAATAGATTGTGTGTTACTTAGAAACACTATATGAACAACACATAAAGGAGGAAATATTTGATAACAACATATCAAGTTATTATGAATGACAATATTTACATGTTTTTGTCGCATTTTTGATCGGACAAACGATGGTGAATGTGTTAAAACATTTTTCTGAACGAACTGCATCATGTGCGAACGTTCTATCAAGAGATTTCACGCGATCTCTATCCCCACGACTCAACCAGAGCCCACGACTCAACCAGAACCTACCATACACATAAGGTATGCATTATACGCATTATCTGGTTAATTTACTTTACAAATGAACGGTTTGTCGTTCGCTCGTTGTTTAATTATAGCGCATCGGAATTGCAAACTGTTGTTTATAATCGCAATAACCACCACCTAGCTGAAAAATATTTCTTAATTATTGTGTGATTGGTCGAGGGTGGGGTAAATGTCGGTCGTCTTCAATTTACTCTCCGACATTAAGAACCGTCTAACTATTCATGTGACAACAATCTAATTATAACTAAAACTATTTAATTTAAAATATGCTACCTGAACGAAGGTCGTTAGTTGGGATTAAGTCATGTTTTAGAAATAAAATTAGTTCTATTTTTGATGGCCAATCAAAATTAACTTTAACGAATTATTTTGACGCTGTGGTTGTTGGGTTACACTACACTAAACATTAAATATATCAGTTTGCTCAAAATAACGTATGATTTTGAAAATGTTAGCAAACATTTTTTTTTTTAAATTTATATAAATAACCAGTTTGCATATCGATTATTGATTATTATTATTATTGTGTGCGTTTTCAAGGCTTTAACGATATATATCTTAATTTCGCAAATAGTTTAACTGCCTAATTGTATTTCCATTTTTTTATTAAGCAAGATTGTATGTATCATTGAGCTGCTACACTAGACGATATTTCAAATCAACGATGCAAAGTTCCGAGAACATCAGTGTCCGACCGGGTATAACAATCCCACCAGATACTTCGCTGTAAATACCATCGAATCTCAGTGCTAGAGTGACTGTAAAACTCTCGAACGATCCGGGTTGTCTACTCTTGGGACCAGACAAATAATATCAATATACAAATTATAGGTATAATAAGTAATCGTCACGATTGGGATATTCGATATTGCAGATCCCTTCAGGAGTATGACGCTTCGGTCCTTCACCGTGATAAACGGTTGATGTTCAATGTAATGATGCGTCCTTTCACTGGTGGGAATCACGTATTAAAATATTCTTTGATTAATCAGACAAAAAGGGTTTGAAACAGTTTTTCACTTGAAAAGTGTTCTTATTTTGTATACAAGTTTAAACAAGAATAGTCAAAATTCGTTATAAGTGTTGTAAAAACATTAAAAAATAATACAATTAAATTTATAAATACAACTTAACCTTTATTATGTTGTACATGCACGTTTTTAGTCTGTTAAACACGTCGCTGTCTTGACATGGTAGTGATATTTTCTTTTATGGCCTATTTCATTGATGACGAAAGTAGTTTACAATAATATCGGAGACCCTACTCCGAGAATGTAAACGCACAACGAATGGTGGTTTATGTGAAAAAAGGCTTAGAAGTGAAGATGTGTTATATCATTCTATTTATGAATCGAGATTCATTAAAAAAAATATATATATTTTACATTTAACACGTTTCTTTGACGACCTTTATACATTTCTGCTAACTGGCGGTAAAACCAAATTAGGCTCCGATATTGACATTTCGACAATAGGACCGTATTTTAATGTTGGTAAAAAGCCATTACAGAAACGTGTATTCGTATTAGTTGCAGAACCAAGAAAATGTATTTATACGGACGATACAAAAATCTTCAAGAAATGTTTTTAATCGTGGGGATTTCCCAACGGCGTACATCCTTAACCGAACATCCTACACATCGAAGATAGTCAATCCGTTTTTCATATTATAAGTAAAAAACTTTTTGAAGTCCATGCAGAACGTTTTCTTTTTTCCTTAGTTTACCTTTTTTAACAAATGCAGAAAATCCAGTTTTCCAGAAGGCCCAGTACGGCGGGAAGTATCTGCATTATTGTATTGCCTGTTTAAATAATGGTGAAAACCTGGGTTAGACAGATGCGACGAAAAAAATATTAGGTCTAGTACACTGACAATAATTTACTTGTGAAATGCTTATATCCATTGAACTGTATAAATGATACATAAGTAATCATTAAAAAATATACATATACGTATAAAGTGTAATACGCAAGTATTCAATCCTTGCTAAAAGGCAGAATACCGGTAGTTGACAGTAATTTATTCGGCACACCAAATAATTCTATCAAATTGCTTGAACAAAGAAGTGCGTTTATAATATATAAGGTTGTTTAGAACCACACAAATCTACAGATTTTTGTAACTTGAAAGAATGTTTTAGTATTTCAAGACATATACTATTTACTTTGACGTATACATCCCCATCGTCATCGTCACGCTATGACACTGTTCGATAATTTAACGAAATTATTTAATAGCCTATGGTTCATCCATGACTTTAAAAAAACAACAAGAAATATAGAAATACCGGTACACGCCATATGTGTAACCATAAAGTCAGCATTAAGGTATGACATTTGTTCAATGTTAAATGCGAATAAGCTATGTCAATAATGTCTGTAGCAACACACTATTCTATTTTATAAAGCATTTGACATTAGCTATAAATGCAAACAAGTAACATTACTGACGTAGAGCTGTGTTTCCGTGTCTGGAATGCGCATGAATATATTTAATAATTGTAATCATACAGGCTCTATTATACATTAGTTATATAACACTGCATTAGTTACTGGCACCAAGATACTTCCACACAACTGTATTTAAACAGTTGTTGAACTTGACACACTACGGAATACCGTTAATGCCATCGCGGTTACACATTAAAATCCAGAGGGCGACAATGCGATAGTACGATGGCGACAATGCGATAGAACGATGACGACAATGCGATAATACGATGACGACAGTACGATAACGCTATAGTACGATGGCGACAATGCGATGATACGATGGCGACAGTACGATATGACTATCACATTGTCGCCATCGTACTATTGCGTTGTCGCATTGTCGCCATCGTACTATCGCGTTACCACACTGTCGTCATCGTATTATCGCATTGTCGCCATCGTTCTATCGCACTGTCGCCATCGTATTGTCGCACTGTCGTCATCGTATTATCGCACTATCGCATTGTCGCCCTCTGGATTTTAATGTGTAGCCACGATTGCCCTAACACTATTCCGCACGTGTTCAATCGATTTACTTACAACGTTCAAATAATTTTAGCATGGCTGTCGATTACTGCAATGCAAAGACCAAAGGAGATTGATTATTTAAACGATAAATGACATGAGGTCAATGGCCAAATAAGTACAAAAATATTCGTACAAATATGGGGTGGGGGGGGGTAGACTTCATCGTCTAACGTTATACAGCAAATAATATGTTTCCAAATGCACAGGTTTTCGACTTATATACATTGTATTAAAACTTCTACAAAAATCACACTCGCAAACAATACACACAAATGACATGCATGCTTAATTTAAGTTCGTCCATACTCTTAATGGAATACATATAAGACTTTGTTTTAACTTTTGCGAACAATTTTGGCGACTTCTTAATCGCCACGATATTCTCGTGATACGTAGGTACTATGCACAATGTGGTTTCCATCTTATTTCGACGGTTCTACTTTATGAAGATGGCAAAGAGATCTGCAAAATCCATCCCTGAAAAAACAACACACAGAGCGTAATTCGGAACGTTTTTATAATATACAACAATATCATTACACTGTATAGACCATCAATTTACCGCATTTAATTGACATGTTAGTACCATCAAAAAAGTTTGCACATTAGCTACCGTAGATTTTGAAGAATGTGTGAAGACTCACACTTTTTCAGACATATACGCGTTCAATACCGCAACTCCCACCCGGTCGAATATTTACAATAACGAGACCGCAATTCAACTACGAATGGAACGCAATGAAACACCAACCCTGCATGCTCTGTGGGTGTCCGGGCCCGAGCTCCGTGGCGAAGAAGAATCTCGGGTAAGGGGGTTGGTCGTCATAGGTACAACGACCCGCCCCGGCGTTGGCGTTGAGTACAAGGGTGTAGAAAGAATCCCCATGGCAACCGCTAGCGTTGTAAGGATAAGCCGTGAAGAAATTCCGCTTAATGTCCCTGTTAAACAGTATAATTATTTAACATATGTACGCGCGATTGAAAACACGCGCCATTAAATTAACGACAAATGACAAATCAAAAAGCTGATAGCATAGAAAGATTACTCGTCAGAAAATTAAGGTAGATAGATGCATGCATAAGAAAGAACATACACGAAGTGAACCATTTTCTATGAAAGAAAGAAATAAAGTTTTAACAAAGTTTAAAAACATTACGGACGTAGCCACAAGAAGAAATATGTTTCTATAGCAAATATTAACATTGACGGGAAATATAAATTACTTACAAATCTTCGTAAAATCAATCGTATGATAATAAATGAAAATCCAAAGAGTCTTGAAAATACATAACACATTTTTTTTATAATTGTTATCAGTGAACAAAGAAACAATATTCATGTATATTTTACCACAAGTAAAATTAAAATAATTTTTTAACAAGCGTCAGACGAGCATTAACTATAGCGACGTAAAGCTTGTTTTACATAAAATAAATAAAAATAGTGTACCCGTCAATGGAAAAGAACCCAAACGTGTCGCTAGACAGGTTAGGCCATGATGAATCGATGATCCTCGATTGATGGAACCAGTTGGAATGGTTACTGTTCACACCGTCGAAGATAGTGTACTTCTCCAACTGGCCTTTGTAGAACACGAGCTTCACCTAGAACCGGATTTTTAAAACTGATTTAGTACCTATAATTACAGTGTACAATTATTTTAGCCTCGCTCTGGGAAAAAGGGCTTAACGCATGTGCGTAAAGTGTCGTCCCAGATTAGCCTGTGCAGTCCGCACAGGCCAACAAGTAGCGACACTTTTTGCATGACCTGGATTTTCGTTCGGAAGAGAGTTCCTTTAAACACAACATTCCATAAAAACAGAAAGTGTTGTCCCTTATTAGCCTGTGCAAACTGCACGTGCATTAAGCCCCTTTCCCCCGGAGCGCTTCTCACATTAAGTTTGAACTTCAAATTCAGTTTTAAAATGCTTAAATGTGTCGAATTCTGAGAAAACTGGGCAAAATGCTTGTGCGTAAAGTGTCATCCCAGATTAGCCTGTGCAGTCCGCACAGGCTAATCCGGGACGACTTTTTCCGCATAAACTGGATTTTCGCTAAGAAGAGACATCATTTAAACGAAAAATTCCATAAAAGCGGAAATTGTCGTCCCTGATTAGCCTGTGCGGACTGCACAGGCTAATCTGGGATGACAATTTACGCACAAGATTTTGCCCAGTTTTCTCAGAACACGCCACAAATGTGCATGTTTGTATACGTATTCGGCAGTGAAATTACATGACAACGGACGTACACGCATTTTATTACATGTGTCAACGCACTTTTTCTAGTGTGTGAAGTACATACAAAGTAAACGTAATCATGTCAAAACATGACTTTATTTAATATAGTACAAGAAATTAACAATAAAATAAGAAAAGGGTTCATACTTCCGCGGGCTATACCTTAGCGTATGCTTATTCGGGAAATGTTCTTACGAATCTGCAAACAGATCGGACGAAGGCAGTGACGATACAACCGTAGTAACAATCCTAGTCATATAATGGAATATGCTATATAAAGTTCGTAGAAGTCGCTGAGTAAACACCGGTTTGTACACAATTTAGGAAAAAATCCTAACTACTCGGCCTATCTCGGAAGAAGCCACTGCACGTAGACTTTGTAGCATAAATAACATTTGACCCGCGTCATGCGAAAATGTGTCTTATGTCATACCGGTATGCGACCAGCACATCTTTCAGACCAACCTACGCATTAGCACAGTCTGGTTAGGAGCTATCCTGTCCGCTATTGTGATAACGAAACCGTGCGTGATTTCATAAGTACAAGGTAGTTCATTACCGGACTGCGCAGGCTGAATTGGAGCTTGTCGCATATGGCATAAGACCCATTCTCGAATGATGGGGCTCATTAGACAACATAAGCGCATTGATAAGTCTATTGCTACATGCATCTACTGCTGAAACTTTAATAACTTGATGTCGCCGCTGAAGCTATTAATGCTTCTACCACCATTATGGCTAATATACCTGCTTCACGCCTAGAACAGCCCACGAATCGACGACCGGGTGACGGTAATGCTGAGCACAGGATGTGACGTTTAACTCCTGGCATGCGACGTCATCAGTAGTTACGCCACTTCCGCCGTAATACCAGGCTATTTGTGCGTCTACACCTATACCCGGAGTAGCGCGGAACACCAAAAGCCATTCTGGAAAGAAACCAACAAGGATTACTCTGACTAAACATCTTAGTCAATATTAACATATTTTATAGATAATCTTACAATAACTAATGTTAAGAAACATTGACTTATACATTTCATTAATTTTCTTGTAACCGATGGAGAGCTTTGTTATATAGTTTTCATTTAAATTGAACACGTGTTTATCAGATCGTGTTATATTCGATAAATAGTTCACATTATAGGTCAAACATATTGTCGTTATTATAAGCGGTTATTAAATAACTCTCGCTTTCACCCTTGATGTCTAACGCATCGAAATTCCAAATCGTTGTCAATTGACCGATAAGCAACGAAACATAACAAAATCTTCATTTTTACCATCCAAGCTGTAGGTTACGGTCAGATGATTAGGAGATCCATACGCTGCTAGAGCAACTCGAGGGTGTTCAGCCATCCGGCACTCCGAGGTAGGGAACCAATAGGTGGCGCTGAAACATCGCCGGTCCTTCGCGCATTCGCCACAGCAACGCACCTTGGATGATGACGTCAGCGTCTTGAATGACGTCGTAAGAGCAAAGTCTGACGTTTTTACAAATTTATTCTCGGTATTTTGGGCACCACGGACATGTGCGAGGAACATGAAAAACAACGCGATTTTCTGCCTATACCGGCGCTTTAAAAACATACTCTGCGGCTCGTAGTTGACGCGTGTCAAAGTTCTAATTAAATCCTTACAGAGACACTAAGTGATAGTAAAAGATTTATAATACTGCCATGAACTCCGATGTAGGCTTAGATATTATTCAAATAAATTCATGCTACCATTCAGTGTAAATGTTGATGACCTATTACTATATAGTTATTTTCCTAAAACGAACGAACCAATAATCTAAATAGGTTTGGTAAAAAAAATAACATGGTGGCTTCAACACCGACCCTATGTTTGTTCGAACAAGATAATTAAACCGCACACTATTTACTTAATTACAATAGTTGTTTGAAAACAAAACGAATGAACAAATACAATAATCTAGATATGTAGGGTAACAGAAGACACCTATTGTCTGTGAACCGACCATATGTTTGGTCCAATAATTAAAAAATTAGTGAACGTCCTTCAAAATCAATTGCAGACGCTGCGTTCTTTTCTGCTCAAGTGCTTACAGCAATTACAATCCTTTTTCAATTTTCTTGAAATGTTTAAACATCGATTTTTTTCGTCTCTCAGACTAGTTTTTCGAGTCAACATGGGTTTTATGAAACAATTCTGTTAATTAAATTTGAATTATTTACAGAACAGGTACTACGGTGTTGAAGCGTTTCGGTACCCTTTCCGTTATTTATAACCCAAAATGCATCATCTCCGTTGCGGTACCGTCGACTCTCCGTTATACGTTTCAGGATGATTTCGTGAACGCAGGCACAAAACAAAAAAATAAAACTAACTGACACGATGAACGTAGCCCCATTAAGTTATATCAAAACGCGCTTGTTTCGTGTGCGGATGAAATATGAAAGGCAAACGAACGGAAACAATTTCTGACTGTATACCGCCGATTATCTTAACATTTGACATTAAAGTCTACGCTGCAATATATTTTTCATCCGTTCACCTGTTTCAGACGATTATTTTTAACATTTGACATGTGTGTCTTCGTTGCAATATATTTTTCATCCGTTCACCTGTTTTGGGATTTAGCAAGTTTATTCTTTTAGTTTCGATATCCTATCTTGGACCTGGCAGCAAGAATATACATTAAGGGAGATAACCCATGTCTTAATCATATGTGTTTGAAGTCTATATTTTGGACATAAATTTAATGTGTGGTAAGCTGTTACCACTTAAAGACCAGAGTGCCCAAAGGTCGCAATCAATGTGGTCCTAAAGTCGTCAATATGTGCCTTTTGTTGGCAGTGTTTCAAAAGTTGTTCTTAACATACTTTACAGCTTCAAAAGAACTGTATCCACTCAAATGAGTAATTTTTGCCAGACACTAAATTTATATCAGTTTCGCAGCCACACTGTGGCACGCCTATATAGGCAGCTACCTCGGATTAAATTTGCTAACAGGTACACGGCATTAAAACCCAGAAATACGCGTCCGTTGCCATATGCTAAAAATGCTCAAAGAAATTTAGGCAAACTGAGTAAATGTGTTCACACCATGAACATCGACACCGAACACAATCCTGATATTAAGTTCTTCTAACAAACTGGACAAGGAGTGGACCCAGTCACTAGTCATACCCCTTCCGAAAAAGGACAATCTCAAGTTTTTCAAGAATTACCGCCTCATCAGTCATCCCAGCAAAGACATGCTATGCATCATCCTTAATCGATTGAACAGTAAGGCCGAGAAATTGCTGGCCGAAGAGCCGGCTGGATTCAGAGATGGGCGGAGCACAGTGGAACAGATCTTCTTTAAGAAAGCTTTTGACCGCTTGTGGCCTGATGGCCTATTACGTGTTATGAGAGGATTCAACATTGACGAAGGGCTGGTGAATGTCATTCAAAAACTATACGGAAACGCCAGTAGCGCAGTACTTCTCAACCGACAGCAGGGGGACTTCTACAGTACATCAGTGGGCGTCCGTCAGGGATGTCTGCTCTCTCCCGGCCTGTTCAACCTTTTCCTTGAGAAGACAATGCAGACGACTCTCCATGAACACCACACCTCTATCTCCATCGGTGGAAGACCTTACTCCATCTTGAGATTCGCTGATGGCATTGATCTTATGGGTGACACCAGCAGTGAACTTCAAGATCTCACCAACAGACTTTATGAAATAGCAGGAGCATACGGGATGGAGGTCAGCACGGTGAAGACGAATATCATGGTTAACAGCACGACCAACATCAGTGAACGGCGCTTAGCTAGAAGAAGTGACCAGCTTCAAGTAATTGGGCGCAACCATGCCCAAGGATAGTACCAGTACCGCTGAGGTCCAAATAAGAATTGCCATGGCGACCGCAGCGATGGCCAGACTGAGCAGGTTGTGGACAGGCAGTTCCATCAGCTTCCCCCACCAAGTACAGACCGAACAAGTCCCTCGTAGTCTCCATCCTACTTTACGGATGCGAGACCTGGATACATAACGCAGGATACAGGCACTTGGACATAAATGTCTCCGAAGACTGCTCCGCATCTCCTACACGGAGCACAAGACCAACGAGTATGTGCGGAACATGTATGCAACACTTGTTGGTCCACAAGAGCACCTACTGGCGATCGTCAAACGAGTACTTTGCGAATTTAAGTTTTTGACCGACCTCGTGGTTTTCTTACAATTTATGGAAGGGCTTTCGGTCATATTTGCATAGAAACGACGAAATGACATTTTGCCACATTTTTTTGTTTGTTTAAAAGAATTCTCTTCTAAACGGAATTTTTTTTAAGGCGCAAAGTGTCACCCCTGCTTAGCCTGTGCGAACTGCACAGGCTAATCTGGGATGACACATAACGCACATACTTAAGGTCAATTACGGCTCATGTCATAATCAATAGTTTCAGGTGCTTCTACGAGCCGTGACTCCGTTGTATACCAGCAAGAAATGTGGGCCAAAGAAAACGCTCTTGATTAATTTATTTTAAATGGTACAGAACTCAAAACAATAAACATTAATGAAACACGTGCTAAGTTTATTTGCGTAGATATGTCCAACAGATGATGACCTAAACAATATTTATTTAGTTTCAATCATGGTTTACACACAATTTTTGCGAATTCATAATCGCCGGAAATAAGGTTCTGCTGTTATCTCGGTAAAATGCGCACACGAGGAATTGTCTTCCTCCGATGAGTCTACTTTATGAAGATGGCAAAGAGGTCTGCAAGATCCATCCCTGAAAAAAAACAGCATATGCAGCATACCTCAGAACGTGAAAATCAATAACAAAATATATATGTATTTAATAACGGAATTATTTTAGGACTCACTTCAAAGCAATGTTTTTGTGTCTGATCCCGAATCTAGAACATTTTACTAAGTTTGTCAAATATGTGTTCCAATTTTCTCGTGTCAGTTCTCATACCGAGAGTTCATTTGCTACCACAAATTTTGAAGAAAGTGTTTATAAACGCACACAAATACAGTTTGAAGAAAGTCTGCATTTTCACACAAATTCTGTAGAAAGTGATCAATTACACCTACACACTCTGTAAAACGTGTTTTTTTATTCCAAGAAGTTCTAATAACAGTGTTCATGTACTCCTACGATTCCTACATGAGGTTTACATTTTCTTCAAAAAGTGATCATTTACCCCCACATGTTCAGACCTATTTAAAGTACCCATTTACCCAAGGTCAACTTTGCCCCGCACCCCAGATTTACTTTAACTACGCATGACATTGATGATCACAATGGAACACCAACCTTGCATGGCATGGGGGTTCCCTGGCCCGGCCCCAGAGGCGAAGAAGAATTGTGGGTAGGATGTACATAGGAACAGTGATTCCCTGAGCCCTCTAGTACGAGGGTGTAAAAGGCGTCGGTTTCGCAGCCGGCGAAGGGAGAACTCGTGAAGAAGTTTCTCTCGAAGTCTGTATTGAAATATTAAGAAGCATAATGGACAAAGAATGGCAATGTGTTAACATATACAGACAAATAATTTATTTTTGACGGAAAATATTTATTCCTTTAAATTTTTACCTAACATAAATCGCAGGATCATCAACGTAAAACCAACGAAACCCAAAAACACTTATAGTAAGAAAGAATATATTACTGAATAAATGAAAACAATAACATACAAATCCATGTATATTATATCATTAATTTAAAAAAAGATAGACAAAAAAGTAAACAAACGTAATAAAGCAATTGCACCGAATAAAATGTGAAGTAATTGAAAAATACCGTTCAATGGAAAAGAACTGAAGCTGGTCGCTGGCCAGGTTTGGCCATGATGAATCGAGGACCCTATATTGCTGGAACCAGTTTGAAATGTTACTATCGACACCATTGAAGATAACGTACTTCTCCTGTTGTCCTTTATATAACACGAGATTTACCTAGAATGGGAATTTTTAACGTTTTTGACATATAATTATGAGCCTTGCTGTGGGAAAACTGGGCTTAATGCATATGTGTAAAGTGTCGTCCCACATAAGCCTGTGTACTCTACACAGGCTTATCATGGACGGCACGTTCCACCAAGACTAGATTTTCGTTTAAAAGAGTTTATTTACACGAAAAATTCCATAAAAGCGATAGTGTTGACCATGCGTTGACTTGCGGACTGCACAGTCTTATCTGGGCCGACACTTTACGCACATGCATTAAGCCCCGTTTTCTCAGAGCGAGGCTCATTATTGTCTACTGCAATACCTGCTTCACGCCTAGAACACTCCACGAATCAACGACTGGGTGACGGTAATGCTGAGCGCAGCAAGTGACACATAACACCTGACATGTGACGTCACTTGTAGTAACGCCAATTCCGTTTAACCAGGCGATTTGTGCGTTTACACCTATACCCGGAGTAGCGCGGAACACTAAAAGCCATTCTGGAAAAAAGAGGGACATTTTTATTCAACATTGTATCACATATATTTCTGGATACTATCAAAATTCGAACAAGCATCAGAACTTTCTTTTAATATTTTCAGTAATCGTATTCATTATCTTGGTTGCTTTTACAAGTCTTTTATGTCAGGATCATACTGATCTCAAACTCCTTTTTGTTTAAATACACCATGCATTCGTAACCTAATTTGTCTTAAAATCTTTGATAAAACAAATCATTGATTGGTTCGAAATGACATGACTCTCTAATTAATTATAATTAAAATCTCATGTTTTGCGTCTATACTTGTTCTAGTTTATTTCAAATGAGTTTCACGCATTACAATACCAGCGCTGTGACTGAGATAATGATTGCACTCTGACATTTTTCCTTGTACAGTTCAACACGTTATGATCACACGAACATACGTCATAGTTCTACAAAAAAATATATAACCATTGTCCATTAACCTTTAAATAATGAACAATCGACAACAAAAGTTTATTTCACCAATTGAGTAAAACATCTACATTTTACCATCCAAGCTGTAGGTAACGGCGTCGTTTTTCGGATGAAATGACTTCGTCAAAGCGAAGTTTGGCGTTGTAACACATCTATTCACGGAATGTTCGGCTCCACAGACGTGTGCGAGGAACAGAATAAACAATGCGATCCTCTGCCTCTGCTTGCACTTTAAAAACATCATGTTCACGCCTGTTAAAGATCTAATAAAAGCCGTATACGTGAGACTTTGCGACAAGAAACGATAAAATCAACTGCTTTGAACCCCGATGTTGCACAAATTCATAAATATATGTACACAACCAATCAGCCAAAATGTTGTCGATCAACTAAACGGGAAAGAATGCAGATCTATGAAACGAAAAGACCAAATTGAATAATTAAATATATTTTATTGACTCGATGACAACCGTTTGTGTCCTAATGACGACAGAACCAATTAACGTAATGTCTAGGGTTACAAATTAACTAGCGGGCTCTGAAAATGACCATATGTTTTGTAAAAATATTCAAAACAAATACACGTCGTTCGAATTCAACTTCAGACGCTGTGGTCTTTTCGTACAAGCATATACCAATTAGCCTTAATGTTTTTAAAAGTCCATGTTTTTTTCTCATTTTTTCTCAATTTTCAGACAAGTTCTCAAGATCAATATGCGCCTCGTTAAATTCGTTCAATTAAAGAAATTTGAATTATTTACAGAAGGGGAACTTGTTGGGTACTGGTACTTCTTAAAGACATTTTCAGACAATGAAGGTTCATTCGATTGTTTGGTAAATGCGTATCCAAGTGCATGGACCTGGCTAATGTAACCAAATACTTCTAAATTAAGGCTGACATATCAATACATACGCCTTAGCTGTTCATACTGAAATTAAGCGTTTAAAACAAATTTAATTCTACGTCATTTAGGGGAAATTGTATATCAAATGTAAAACAACAAATAAATCAGTGAAACAAAACAATTAAATAAAGACGTTGTGAAACAACAACTAAATCAATGGCCTGATCTTGGAAGAGTTGGAAAAATAGGCTTATTTGTAATAACGATATCAATCCAGATTATTTTCATAGAATTGTACTTAAATCAGTATGTTGCAGTGCCTTACATTATATGTATGTTAATAACTAGACAAATGTCCAAAGCTTGGATAGCGCGAGCAGTTACCGGTTGTTTGTGCTTAAAGCGGCGAAAGTCCAATAACTGTCATTATTATCCGTATGCTGCAAACTTATGGAACACATCATTCACAGCCAGGTCATGCCTCACCTAGACAAACACAAAATCGTGGCCGACCAACAACACGGCGTCCGGCGAAAACGCACTTGTTAATCGAAACTTATCCTCCTCACCCTCTAGGACCTTGCTGCATCCCTTGATGCTGGCGAACAGAGAGATGCAATCCTTCTGGACATTTCTAAAGCCTTCGATGTTGGTCCGCACCAACGACTCCTCATGAAGCTGAGTCACTACGGAATCAGAGGGTCTGTCCTGACCTGGATAGAAAGTCTTCACTGGTCGAAGCCAACGTGTCCTAGTGGAAGGACAATTCTCAAACTCAGCCGACGTCACATCAGGCGTCCCACAGGGCTCTGTCTTTGGGCCACTGCCTTTTTTGGTTTACTTTATTGACCTACCAGGAACAGAACCTTTTACAATCCGCTCTTTGCTGACGACACCCTGCTCTACAGAAGAATTAAAATGGCACAGGACCCAGCAATACTTCAGCTCGATTTGGTTGCCCTACAGAAATGGGAAAAAGACTGGCAGATGTCTTTCAATCCTTCAAAGTGCAAAGTCATGCATATCTCGAAAAAGCGGCAACCAATAGAGGTAGAGTACGTAATTCATCGACAGAAGCTTGTACAATTAAAGGAAGGCAGATATCGGACAACATATCCTTGAAACCTCATGTTGCCGCAGTCACCAGGAAGGCATGCAACAGCCTAGGCTTCCTGAGGCAAAACCTGTCCAGATGCCCACCTAGTCTTAAAGCAAGTACCTACACCACCTTAGTGCGGACAACACTGGAGTAAGCTGCTACTGCATGGGACCCTCACACTAAGACAAGTATTGACCAGCTTGAAGCCTTTCAGAGACGCGCTGCTCTCTGCGTGAAAGGCGATAACGGGCTCACTAGCAGCAGCTCACAGATGATAACCGACGTCGGATGGCAGCCCCTTCAAGAAAGACGTCAAACAGCTAAGGTCACTATGATGTGCAAAATTTCTCACAACCTGATTGATATCCCATCTGACCCCTACTTCCGCCCTGCTATACCATCCACAAGAAGCAACAGTATCAGGTTCATCGTCCCATTCTGCAGAACAGACTACCTAAGACAGTCCTTCTTCCCGTCAACTATAGGACTGTGGCATCAGCTGCCAAACCACCTTGTGACAGCTCCCAGCGTTGAAGCATTCAAGGAATTTATCGTACCAAAATACAACACAAATGACTTTGTAAATATTTTTTAAAGTTCTTTTAACTGTGCCCCAGCGCGATCATTGTCCTGTTTTTATTGTACGATAATGCCCCAGAGTGGGATTCTGTACAATATATGAAGGAAAAGAAGAAGAAGAAGAAGAAGAAGAAGAAGAAGAAGCAACGCTGTTTTTGTCGGTGGCGCTTGCACCAAGAGTTGACCTGTTACTGGGTGTCTACAAAGATAACATGGCGCGCATATAACGTTGATACAGAGAAGTCTTTGTTTTACTCCGTCATGTGCAACCTTTTGTGTCTTTTGTGTAGTTAAGATGCATCACAGTGTTGAGTCGAACTGGTCTTTATTTGTCTCCGTTTGTAAATCTGATTCATTTGAAGGGAATATATGTTTTATCTTTAGCTTGTAGTTATTCGTTCGAAACTTCCTAACATCACACGGAAAGTGATGTTAGTACTTTCTGTACAAATAAGGCATTGTTAATGTGTTATGTTTATTGTTTAATGAGTGCTTTACAATATTAATCGACGAATACAAAGCAGCGTCGTAAACATTCGCGCAATACGATGACGTCATTGACCATTAGTTGATGAAAAAGTAGTACGGTTATGAATATGTGTGAGTTTATTTGCATACGTAGTTTGTTCATCATGACACGAAACACAGATCAAGTGAGCGGATTATCAAATCAGAATTGAGCGTTTATTAGCAAATGCAATCATTTGTAATTTATAAGTCACTAATTATACCTCATTGAAACTAGCGAAGAACTTTTCATTTCGTTTTTCAGTAAGCTATTTAACGGCTCAGAACATACATTTTGTGAGTTACATGTGCGTTCTGTTTCGTGTTAACGTAATAGCCACGCAGACACATTGTGCTAGAATTGGCACCTTTTACGTTGGCCAGTCGTTTGTTCGAAATTTGCATGGAATAAATGTAGATTAAAAATGATGTTTGCTTTCACAAGAATTAGTTTACTCATCTTTTAAATTGATGATATACTATTGAGTGATGTTTAATTTAATAGATGTTATTATTAATGTTATTATTATCGTATTTTTTATATTTTAAATAAAATATTGACCGCTGTAATATATTCCTTACCATGCACGGCGATATTTAGATTTCATGCACAGAAAAAGACTACTAAAAATGATGTTAGAACGTCGGTTTTCATCCTATTATTTAAAACAAATCGGAGAATTACCTGGATTTTAAAACATTGACAACATAAGCAATATATTTTACTATTAGTCAAGAAAATGTATAAACCAGCGTTGATATAAAAATGTCGATTCACTATATTTGAAATATTGATTGGCGCCACGTCCTATTATTAGCCTTACATCATTGGCATTGAGCCTCCTATTATTAGCTTTACATCATTGGCATTGAGCCTCCTATTATTAGCTTTACATCATTAAAATTGAGCCTCCTATTATAAGCTTTACATCATTAAAATTGAGCCTCCTATTATAAGCTTTACATCATTGGAATTGAGCCTCCTATTATTAGCTTTACATCATTGGCATTGAGCCTCCTATTATAAGCTTATCCTCATTGGCATTGGCTCTTATTATTAGCTTATCCTCATTGGCATTGGCTCCATTTCTATTGAAAAGATACAAATCATGTTATCGATTGACCTTATTCAAGTGTTTTTAGTGCAGCGAGTTATACATTAGGAAAGCAAATGATAAAGTTCTTATCTTACTAGGTGTAAATATGATCTTCACACAATCAAACATATCAATTAGCTGTTTAAACATTCAATTGATCACACATGTCAATGTGCTCACGATTCGAAATACGCTGTTCTTGTTCTACCTAAAAAACTGATTCGAGGGTTTATCAGTAAGTTTAAGGCTTTAGATGAAATTCAGCTGAAATAAATAGGTTTAAACTAAAACTTACATGTCATTATTAACTAATATTAACATGTCATTGGACAACACGGAGCCAACGTTGCCAAGTTCCATATACAACAGTCCCGATTAGAGTAAAACCATTTACTTTATATCATAGAAAAAAACATTGTTTGTTCTCATATATGTGTGATTGAATATGCTATTTATTGTATTTCAAGTTCGATTCTTACTGTCTGGGTATGACAAATTGGGTAAGTGATCCGATTGAAATTATATCAAACTCGGGGAAAAAATCTGACGACACCGTAACAATCAAGCTGCGACTGTTTTTTAAAAAGGCTATTTATTAACGCGATGAATGATATCAAAACCCGTCACCATTAATACATAATGTTGTTATTTTATCAACATACCTAAAAACGAGTGTATTAAACAGTTGTTTAACCTTACCAAAGCATTCGATCCATTAGAAAACAAATTCGTTGTAACTTGAGCAGGGGCGTCCTTTCTTTCTGCAATGCAGGAACAATAATAAAATAACTAGCGGTACTTTTACGGTAGATATGAGGCTCGTTCTGGGCCAAATGCATGTGTTTTTAGTGTCGTCCCAGATAAGGCTGTGCAGTCCGCACAGGCAAATCAGGGACGGCATTGTCCGCTTTCTGTAATTCTTCGTTTAAAAGAGGGCCTATTCAAAACAAAAATCCAGTTTAGACGGAGAGTGTAGTCCCTGATCAGCATGTGCGGACTGCACATGCTAATATTGGATGACACTTTACGCACGTATGCATTAAGCCCAGTTTTCCAAAGACGCGGCTCATATCATAATCAATAGTCGCGCGTGCTCCATCGGTCCGTGAGTTCATTGTATAATGTTATACCAGCAAGAAATGTGTTCAAAACAAAACGCTCTTGACCAATGTATTACAATTTTTATGCTCAAGAACGCACAAAAACAAACAGCAAACATAAATGACACACGTAGGTAATTTATTTGCGTAGACATATCCAAAATATTAACGCATTAACACTATTAATGTAATTTCAACTAACTTTACATTGGTTCACACACAATTTTGGCGACTTCATAATGGCCCGTCATACAATTCTCTTGTTATGTCGGGTCTATGCGCACACGAGGAATTCTTCCTTTAATGAGTCTACTTTATGAAAATTGCAAATAGGTCTGCAGATCCATCCCTGAAAAAAACATACGGAGCATAATTCGGAACCTTGCAAGTCAATAACACAATTTATTAACATTTAATGACGTAATATATAAGTCCAAACATTTTTATTTAAGGTACCCCGACACCCCCAAAATGTCCCGACTATTGAACAGTTTACTTAGTTTGTCAGCTATTTGTTTCAACACATTATTGATTAAGTTGGAAATGTTTTGCACTCACTAAAAACCAATATTTTGTGTATGTTATCCTACTGATTGTTCATTTCTCGTACACATTAGGAAGAAAGTGTTTATTTACTCACACAAATCTCGAAGAAAGTCTGCATCTTCCCACAAAATCTGCAGAAAGTGTTTTTTTACTCCAACAAAACCGGGAGGTCACGGGTTCGATCCCCACTGTGGGAACGTTCTTTATATTTCCCCAAAAAGACACCAAACGTACTGGTTCTACACAGGAAAAAGACTCGAGAGCGTTTTAATAGACCTTACGACAAATCTATACAATCGATCTTTAATGAATAGATTTAAACTTATGAAACACCAATCCAGCATGACATCGGGATAACCAGGCCCGTCCCCGGTGGCGAAGAAGAATTGTGGGTAGGATGAACGATCTTCATAGAGACAGCGGTTCCCGGCGGTCATGCCCTCCAGTACAAGGGTGTAAAAGCTGTCGGTTTCACAAGTAGCGTAGGGGTAACTCGTAAAGAAGTTTCGCTCGAAGACTCTAGTGAAATATAATAAACAAGGCTTGTCAGCGTAGAATGACATATGCCCCCTTTTTCCACATTTTTCGAAACCTAAACGCAAACTTTTAAGTGTGACGGAATTTCAGACGGACAGTGCGATCACTATATGCCACCCTTCCGGGGGCATACAAAAAAACATAATGGACAAAGAATGACATTTTATTCCCATCTACAGAAATTTAATTTATTTTTGACGGAACCTAATATAAATCGCACGATCATCAACGTAAAAACCAACAAAACCGGAAAACACATTGAGTAAAAAGTAATTTATTACTGACATCATGAAATCAATAACATACACTCCATAAATATTATATCATCAAATTAAAAAAAAAAGATAGACACAAAAAACAAGCAAAATAAAGCTAATACATTTTCATCGAATAGATGGTCAAGTAGTAAATACCCTTCAATTGAAAAAAAATTGAAGCTGGTCGCTGGCCAGGCTCGGCCATGATGAATCGAGGACCCTCGATTGCTGGAACCAGTTGGAAATGTCACTATCGACACCATTAAAGATAACGAATTTCTCTTGTAGTCCTTTATAGAACACGAGCTTTACCTAGAATGGGAATTTTTACAGTTTTAGACATAATTGATATTTTTTAGAAATATGTTTCGAATGACTACTTCTTTACACTACAGCCTTTATACTTCACACTACACCGAAAGGAAATAAAGTGACAAAGACTATAGAAAACAAAGCCGGATCGGTCAGGTTCCGGAATTACAACGAACGCGCATTTCACTTCCAGTCTCCAGGATGGATGCGACAAGTAAGCTTCATAGATCAAGATGGCAACAACGGGAACAACCATAGGCACATGGAACGTTAGAACACGTTAGAACACACCATGCGTGCGATAAGATCCACGAACTAACGCACGAGCTCAAGCATTCCTGCTGGGACATCATCGGACTAGCCGAAGTCATGTGTCTAGGCTTCGGAAAACCACATACGGAAGAAGGGGACACGATATAGCTCAGCGGGGAGGATTCCAAACATCTTCAGGAAGGAGGTAGTCACCATCGTCATCAGTTGCAGCCCAGCAGGCTCATCTCCATCAAATTAAATATAAGACAGGGGTGGAGGAGGCAGTGCGCACTATGTAGGCCGAACAATCTCAGGGAGTTGACATTGTACTTTCCGAGCTGATAAGGCACGGTGGAGAGGCAACGACTGCAGCAATGATGGCATTATGCCAGAAGATCTGGAGAGAGAAAAAGTAGCCAAAGGAGCGGACCCAGCATCTGGTCATCCCCCCTCCGAAAAAGGCAACCTAAATATTCGCGAGAATAACCGCACCATTAGCCTCATGGCGACCATCGCAGCACGCTATAGAAAGGTCGCCTTCGAGGCCGTCAGAAGAAAAGCTGGTTGGACAAGTTGAAAGAGTTGACGTCCCTTCCCATGGATGAGCTACTTCCACCAGCACCCACAACAGACCTGACTGTTGGAGGATCTCTGTTTCGTCTTATCTCATTTCATGGTGGTGAATACGTATAGATATAACGGCTGAAATGTTACAAATGTTTTTCTGTTCGTGTTTAACCGACGAAAGTAGATCTTTTTTCATTACTTACGTTAAACAACTATAGCGCTTTTTTTAGTTACTGCTATATCCAACTACTGCTACAACTATCAATATGACCGGTACTGCTTGTGACGCTGCCGCCGTCGCCTTTAATAATGTCGTGACTGCGGTGACATCTATTGGTATATTTAGTGCTTATACGTACTTTTGACACAAACGGTTCTTCATCTGCTGCTGCGCTACTTCAACCATAAGTGGCGGCGTTGTATATGTGAGCCTCGGTCTGGGAAATATCGGCTTAATGCATGTGCGTAAAGGGTCATCCCATATTAACCTGTGTTGGTTAATCAAGGACGAGACTTTCCGCTGTTTTGGAATGCTTCGTTTAAAGGAAGTCTCTTCTAAACGAAAATCCAGTGTAGGCGGAAAGTGTCGTCCCAGATTACCCGGTGTGGAGCGCGCATTTGGTGTACGCCTAGAGCTAATAAGGTCCCAGGTTCCATCCTCAATATTGGAGCGTTCTAAATATTTCCTCCAGCGACATTAAGTAAGCCCAATGATCCTTCCCAGGAAACGGGCTCGATAAAGACTCGGGCCCTTGGGCTTTCGATGCAATTTGTCTAAAATGAAAAGGCTTAAACTTAACTATATGTAGTACTAACATACCTGCTTCACGCCAAGAACAATCCACGAATCAACGATTGGGTGACGGTAATGCTGAGCACAGGAAGTGACGCTTAACTCCTGGCATGTGACGTCACTTGTAGTAACGCCACTTCCATATAACCAGGCGATGTGTGCGTCTACACCTATGCCCGGAGTTGCGCGGAACACCAAAAGCCAGTCTGGAAAAAAGAAACAAACTTTTGATGACACACTGACTTTTTATCATGTACATTTCATTACGTTATGATAGGAAGAAAATACGTCATAGATCTATATAAAATATATAACTATAAAATATATAACTCATTCACCATACTAGATAATCTCCAGATTTTGCCCAATTATCGTTGTAAGATTTCTCCCTTGATAAACCCCACAAAGAAGACACGTACCTGAGAGCGGCGTAGTAAAATCAAGTTATCATTTCATCTGTGAAAAGGATTTGTCAAAACCATTGAAACTTAATATATTTTTTAAATAATTTGCACATGTACACAGTTCTTTGTTGTTCTGGTTCGGTGATTATAACAACGCGAGCTAAAGCCCATTGCGGTTTAATTCTGTGACACCAGATTTCGAAATTGTTTCTATTTGCCTTTAAACAACGAACAATCGAAAGAAAGTTAATTTCTCCAATGGTGTAAAGCAATCTACATTTTACCATCCAAGCTGTAGGTAACGGCGTTGTTGTTCATGTTTCCACTCGCTGCTATAGCAACCAGAGGCAGTTCAGACATTCGGCACTGCGAGGTTGAGAACCAATAGGTGGCGCTCAAACACTTCCCGTCCGCCGCGCATGCGCCGCATCAACGCACCTTGGAAGATTGGTTACCTCCCCTTATCTATCGTTACTCTCTATATATTATAGTCAACGGTTATATTCAACGGGGAACCAGTTAACGCACCTTGGATGATGACGTCACCGTCTTGAATGACGTCGTCAGAGCGAAGTTTGGCGTTGTAACAAATCTACTCGCGGTATTTTCGGCACCACAGTTCTGCGCGATCAACATGATAAAAAAAAATGCGATCCTTTGCCGCTGCTGGCACTTTAAAAACACCATCTTCGGCTCGTTGTTGTCACGTGTTACAGATCTTATGAAAGCCGTATACGCGAGACTTCGCGATAAGAAACTGCTTTAAACCCCGATGCGGCCGAAATTCATAAAAATGTACACAACCAATGAGCCGTTATGTTGTCGAATCACCATAACGCCAATGAATACAGATCTCTGAACACATTTAACTAAATTGAAAGATTAAACATACTAATTGACTCGATGAAATCTGTTCGTGTCCTAATGACGGCCGAACCAATTAACGCTATGTCTAGAGTTACAAAATAAACTTGCCCGCTGAAAGTGACCATTTGTTTTGTGGGAATATTCAAAACTAATACACAACGTTCGAATCAAGAATTTAACCTGCTGAAAGATCAATTGATCAGGATCGATATTTTTTTCAATTTTCAGACAAGTTGAAAGGATCAATATGCGTCTCATTAAAGTCGTTAAGTTAAATAAATTCGAATTATTTACCAAAGGGGAACTTGTTGGTTCCTGGTACTTCTTATAATGGAATAAAATATATCGTACAAACACGTTACTTTTGTTTGATGCCATTGTACGATTAGTACTTCTTATAGGCATTTTCGACAATGAAGGTTCATTCGAACGCTAGGTAAATGTGTATCCAATTGCATGAACCTGACTTATATTAGCAATTGCTTCTAAAATAACGCTGACATAAAAATACATACGCCTTAGCTTTTCATACTGAAATTTAACTTTTAAAACAAAATTAATTCTAAGGCAGCAAGGGCAAATCGTACATTAAATGTAAAACAACAAATAATTAAGTGAAAACCTTCTGAAACAAAAAGATAAATCATAAAAAAAGGTTGCGAAATAAGATACTAATCAATAAACACTTGGACCAGATGTTGGAGGAGTTGGACAAATATTATTATTTTTTTAACCATTTCAATCGAGATTTAATTCTAGGAATTGTGTTAAAATCAGTATGTAACAGTGCCTTATATTTATGTTCATAAGTAGACATGTGCCTCAAGCATGAATATGGCAAGCAGTTATTTTGTGTTAAAAAAATGGCGCAAGTCCAATAATTGTAATTATAGTAAAAAAGAGCACCGCATAGCGGGTACCAACGCTCGGCTGTGGGTGCAGCCTACTGCGCCGCTTTGAAATAAAAATTATATTTATCAATTAGCAGGTATAGAAATTATCTCCCTTTAAAGCTTGTTACTTCAATTGATTTTTTTTTTTTTTTACCTTTGACCTTGAAGGATGACATTGACCTTTGCCTTTCACCACTCAAAATGTGCAGCTACATGAGATACACATGCATGCCAAATATCAAGTTGCTATCTTCAATTGTGCAAAAGTTATGGCCAATGTTAAAGTTTTCGGACGACGCGGACGGCGGACGGCGGACGAGCTGGCTATGACAATAGCTCAGGNGCATAAAAATCCCTGAAGGTGAAAAGGTACAAGCCTGTGTTTTAATGAAAATATTTACACAATTTCGTCACTAGCAGCTGTACGTTTCGAGTTAGATGCGGTAGAACAATCCGACAGACGGACGGCAGAAAGGACGGGACGAACGGGAAAGCGCACATCAATATCGTCCTCTACCAATCGGAAACTTTCGATTTCTGCAACTCTATAAATTTATTTGTCGAAAGTAAACACAAGAATATAAAATAAAACAGGATGACATATGTAAATGAAATTAAACATAAATCACGATTGAATCATGATTGTGTTCATAGACAAAATCGCAGCGAGGGCAAGATAAATACCTAAAGGTATTTATCTTATCAATGTACTTGAATCAATGCATTCCATTAAGAGGAATGTCCGATCAGGATGTAAAGGTTGGGATCGAATCAAAACGTTTAGTCAAACATTCCAATGGTGAAGTATTTGCGTGATTATGGCGTACATTTTAATATTTAACCAGTCACATACAGCGGTTATAATAGATGTATTGAACCAAAAATCGCGACCACGTGCAAACCAGACTGTATATCCCATACTGTGCAGACAGCATGTTGATTATATTAAATCAGGTAAACGATTGTGTATATATATAAATAAATATATACAATTTAGAGTAACACATCAAATAAATACATTGAAAACCTATCAATATTTAAATGTTCAGGTGAATATGGGCTAAACAAATATTTACCATAGATCAATTAATAAATGTTAAGTTTGTTACTGTATAAAATAGACCTTTAGCTAAAATTAAACAAGATGTGTCTGTGAAACACTATGTCCCCTTTTGAGCGATTTTGACCAATATATTTGACCTTTGACCTTGAAGGATGACCTTGACCTTTCACCACTCAAAATGTGCAGCTCCATGAGATACACATGCATGCCAAATATGAAGTTGCTATCATCAATATTGCAAAAGTTATGGCATATGTTAAAGTTTGACGCAAACCAACAAACCAACAAACAAACCATCAAACAGACAGGGCAAAAAAAATATGTCTCCCAGTATAGACTGGGGGACATAATAAGTACAATATTAAAATGTTTTAGTGAAACCCCACTACAGCAAATGCGTTATTGCATAAACACTGTATAAAAGCTAAATTTAGTTGAATTTAATTAGGATCTAATTGTACTTTTTTAATCTTCAAAATATGTAAACGGGTTATTCCAAACAAACAAAGCCAGTTTACAGTAGATATATTTTGCTGAAGTTGTGCCGTCTATTCGTTATTATCTTAACTAAACACGTACGTTCAATATATAAGTGTGCGTCTAGTCATACCGGGTATTCGAAATGCCACACATGCGTTGATAAACAAATATTGATCTAATGGATCGGAAAACAAGGTGTAGTATAAATAGGAAAACACTCATCTAATGAGATAAGCGCTGATCAACTGACTGTTATAAATCATATAGCATGTTTAATTTAAAAACAGATATATAAAAATAAACATTTATTGTTTTCGAATTTAAGCGGTATCGAAATATAATCTGTTTGTGGGTTATCAAACATATTTTGTGTATTTTAATTCTTGGCTTTTATATGGAAATGCAACGCGCATCAGGTACGTTTATTCATTTTATTTTTATTAATTTACTTTCTCAATATAGTTTTTTTTATCCATGAACTTAATCACGTGATCATTTTAAATGCCAATTGTAATGAATTCAGCGCAACAGCATATACCTATACTTTAAACATATACAACACTATAGCATCATTAACTTTAGAAGAATTTAATAACGTTCATTGAATACATTTATTATATTAGGACATTTTTTGAAAAGGTTAGTTATATTTGGTTGCTTTCCATTTCTGTTCATGTCAAATTATGCTTTATTTTAAGCAATGTCGGGAAATAAATGTAATCATTTATATTGATAGATGTGTTGTCTTGTAAACTAGTGCGATTTCCTTTCTTCAGTTTCGATGGTTACATACTTACTATTGGTATGGAGCATTTTTACCGGTCAGTCGCAAACAACATCTGGTGAGACAACGGAAACAATTACTGCTAGTACATTTTTATCATCGCTATCTTCAACGATTGAACAATCTACGCACTCTAGTGTATCTATATCGTCAGAGACAACAAACGATTATTACAGAGATTCTAGTATAACCACATCGCCAATGACAACGGAAATGACTTCCACGGCATCTTGTACAATAGCATCGCAAATGACAAGCGAAAAACAATGTACAGAATCTAGTACAATAACATCGCCGATGGCAACTGAAGTGCAATCCACAGACTCTAGTACACTAACATCACAAGTGACAACTGAAGTTCAACTCACAGACATGGGTACAATAACATCGCAAGTGACAACTGAAGTTCAATCCACAGACTCTAGTACAATAACATCACAAGTGACAACTGAAGTTCAATCCACAGACTCAATTACAATAACATCACAAGTGACAACTGAAGTTCAATCCACAGACTCAAGTACAATAACATCACAAGTGACAACTGAAGTTCAATCCACAGACTCAAGTTCAATAACATCACAAGTGACAACTGAAGTTCAATCCACATACTCAAGTACAATAACATCGCCTGTGACAACCGAAGTTCAATCCACAGACTCCAGTACAATAACATCGCCTGTGACAACCGACGTTCAATATACAGACTCCAGTACAATAACATCACCGATGAAAACCGAAATCCAATCCACAGACTCCAGTACAAAAACATCGCCAATGACAACCGAAGTTAAATCCACAGACTCAAGTACAATAACATCTCTAGTGACAACAAAAGTTCAATCAACAGAATCAGGTTTAACACCATCGCCAGCGTCAACCGATGTCATTATTTTCCGCCACCCATGCGACATTGATAACAACGTTTGCCAACACGGAGGAGAATGCATACAATATCCAGACCATAGTAACACAACTATATGCCGGTAATTATATATATATATACTATATTTATCCTTAACAACATGTACACACTATTCGGAACTGCGCAACGAGTATATAAGAGTATATTATTACACATGACCCACACTGCACTGGTTGACTAATCTAGTAAGAAATTACTAAAAAAAAACGATCATTGTTAACTTATTAACGTTATAAAAATGTGTTAAGAAATCAATATAATGGAATATAATTGACAACGTTCCACTATGTATCATATGCTTCTCAGATTACATTGTGGACAATCAATGCATTGGGTTTTCGTTGAAATTTGCTATAGGCATTCATTGAATTTCGCAATTTAAATGTTGATTTGATACAAATATCTCAGATCCAATAGCTCTTCCGTTTTCCGTCACACATTTTGTATCAACCTCGACACACAGAAAGTCTTGATTCCACGATATTTATACAAATATAGATTAGCTGAAAATTGATGGTTTACGGTTAACCATGTGAAACAAGCATACATATGCAAATATACCGTCTTAAACATGTGAAAATTGGTCACCAAACAAGCATAATCTGCATTTCATAATAAGCAATGATAATAAATTAGTCTCCTGATCATAAATACTTAAACGGACAACGGCAAAGATGCATTATAGTCCTATATTTAGATATTTTTGTTCAGCAAAGATATAAATGTCAATGTATAAATATACAACACTTACCATGCATGTGTGTTCTTATCTTTTGAGAACTCCATAATTCCACTCAGATCGTTGCAGGTGTAAAGACGATTCGCGTTACGTTTACACCGGGGACCACTGCGAGGTCAAGGTCGAAAGACTGGCTCTAGAGTCTACATATATCGCTGCCATAGCCGGAAGTGTCGGAGGCGCCATTGTTATCGCGGCAATCGTAGTGATTGTGTGTCTTGTGTACAGACTGCGGATGAAACATGTTGAGGAAGGACATGAGTAAGTTTAGAAGGGATCGCCACATAAATAAAACAATACCCCAAGATGACCCATATATAAAAGTTAAGTTAAAGGTTTGTTTTTTTTAGTCTGATATTGATGACGGTACATCTTCAGCCAATTTTCATATTTGCCAACCGATCACTGTGATATCAGTCGTCCGTTTACAATCGACGCAGTATTCAGTCAAAGCGCAGTGGCTTATTTCCCTCACATATACTCATTTATACCACTGGGTGTAGAGGAGCAAGCGTAGGATTATTTGTTTTGCTCGGTAAAGTCCAGTGGTCTTAGCGGAAGGCGAACCAGGGACCTTCCTTTTCCTAGACAAGCGTCCTACCACTAGACAACTGCTATATATGATAATAACGTTTAACGTATAACTTAGTTGTTTTCATAGCCTCATGTGTAATTTAATAAAAGAGCGATTGTTGCCTTTTGGGCGCAGATTGGAAAGAAAACGAAACGGCGAGAGACGTTGGTATGTTCTAAGGCAAGAAAGAGAAAGTGTGCTAACGAAAAAAGCATGTATATGCCAAGTATTTACAACTACAAATGATGACATCATGACGGTGTTTTATTTTAATTGTCCTTTTTAAAATGGTGATCTTAATTTAAAGAGACTAGTCATTTAAATGAGATGATTATTCCGATAATGTGCACTGGGTAAAACAAATGATAAGTAGAAGTAAGACAACTTAAGACGAATATTATTCAAAGTCCTTCATTGACGGAAAATAATCAGTTGCATATAAATTAAGTACATGTAAACACTTTAATAAAATCACCTACCAGACATAAAACACACGTTATTTACTTAGAAGTATTGCAGCTATACTGATGACTTAGATCTCCCACCTGTCAATTCAAGAGGCCACGGATAATTATACATGACATGAATATAATAATCCAGATGTTTTATTTTCCAGCAACCACCCTGTTGGTCTCATGGACTACAGAGAGCGAACTTCGCACAAGAAACAAGCGAAATCAAAAACCTACTGGGACGCCCCAGCGGCAAGTGGTTCAATTGATTCCCACACGAACGCGAATAAATCCGATTTGGACGCACTAACCACTCGAAAAGCTCGCAGTGAACAACAATACGCGAATGACACCCAATGGGAGGAAACAGAAAAACGTAGAGGGCGTTATTATCACCAATCAACGAAGAACGCCTATTGGGACGCACTGGACGCGCGTGGTAGCCGCGATTTCCACCCGTATTCCTCAAACTATGAATTCCGGGAGTCAGAGAGTCCCAGGATGATGGAAGAACGCGAACACCAGGTGGCGACAGGCGGGATCAGACCCGAGGTCAAATTTTACAAATAATTTTCCTGAAGAAAGTCACATTGAGCACATATTTTCTAAAAAAATATAGATATACACTCACATCAGGACTATTTACCAGCTTTAAATGAAGTTTTAAATATCATCGGTAAACTAAGTATTCTAATGTGTTAGACATGGATATAAAAAGTGGTTTGCTTTATGTATGGTGATATCCAAGTTTTTCTGAGATGGATATATACAAATAGTCAGAGAAAGAAACAAGAATTCGTACAAAAAATCTTTATTTTTTATTCTTTATTTTCATATAATGTCCAACACTGATAATTCTTTTTTCTCCAAACATTTTGGTAAGAAACAATCTCATTAAAATACAATTATTCGTACCTGGATTTTAACACGCCAATTATTTGAAATCGAATTCTTTACGAGCATTTTGACACTACTGGTTTCCGTTTCAGAAGTCCCTACACGTGCTTCGGACCCAGTCCTGGCATTCCGCTGAGGGTGACCTCTTCCGGTCAAGAAACAGCCAGTCCCAATACGACTACATTGAAGCTGCATCAAATGCTAAGGTGGTTAGTTTGTAATATGTTGTATACCGATGTCGGTAATTCGCGTACTGTTTTATACTGAAGGCATTTTAATTGTGCAATTTCCAGCATTGAAATCGAGTGAGCTTGCTTCTTTCGCAGGCTTCGAAACACTAGCCTGCGCCATTTCTGACTCTGTATAATAAGCATACAATAGTGTCTTAATTATGAATTTAGCGTTTTTTTTCCCCGTTTAAAATGACCTGCATTCGATTCCTCTTTTTCATTTTTCAGCTCTGTAAGGATTTGTAGACACATCAATTATGCATGATCGATATGTAGCATTTTTAATGACATTCCCAAAAACCAACATGTCGCGGTCAAATCATTTTCGATTCGTTTACCTACGTCATCTATTCCAGATCGGAATGCGCCACCCAACTCCAAGCCAAGATGCCACCAAGTTCTGAACTATGTGCGTGCGTGCGTCCGTACATTCATGTGTGTGTGTTTTCTTCGCTGTGCAGAGATTAAAATCCATGAACGAGCCCTCTTGCAAATGTTATTTAACAATGATAATACTTTTCTTTGTTCGATCAGTCTGAATATTTCGCATAAAGTTTTTGCTTAAGGGTTAAATTTTAATAATGCCGTATAAATTGTTTTGAGATTTTGTTTCACGTAAAATTCGATTAGTGTTGAACCTAGATGCCAGAGCTCATGTCGGTAAAGAGCAATTTGCCCTGTTGTATTGGTTATCGGTGGATAGTAAAAATGATTTTGAAACCATTTGTCATGTTTTAAATATCAAAACTAATTCTGCTCCATCATACTTGAAGGAATTTTTTTCTTTAGCTAGCTCTGTTCATAATCACAAAACTAGGTTCATAGCCAAGGCTGTTAAATGTACAGACCCTGTTAAATGTAACGAGAATCTCTTCTACTTTATTGAGTGCAGCCGTTACTCCATCCCTAAGGTTAAAGGGTTTGGTAAAAGGTCATTTGCCTACATGGCATGCACTTTGTGGAATAACTTGCCACAGAATATTAGAGACTCTGTAACATATGATAACTTCATGTCCAGTGCTAAGGAACGTCTTATTATTAGTCTACTTGATTCTTAACCATATTTTTTCTTATTTCCTTGCTTTAAATACTTTTGTTGTCAGTAAGTTGCTCAGATTGATTGTTAATTTCTTGATGTCACTTTTAATTTTTACAAGCTTGGAAAGCTAAATACATGTCGTTCTTAGCATTGTTTTAGAATAGTTATAGGTACTAAGTTTTAATATTTTAATACTGAATAATTTCTAACTAGGTGTAACTTAGATGTTTTGTGTTATTTCCAGTTGCCTTTCTAAAAGGTGACTTGTTGAAGGTGCTCAAATCTGTGATAAATCTGGGATATATATACTTCTATCTAATTAAGTCTGCCTGTGTCACACAAAACTATATCTCAAGGACCACTACGGAAATAAGTGTTTTTCAAACGCTTCTTTTGTGTCATCCTTGATATATAATGATTGGTGTCATGGCTCCACGTATGCATTTGTTAATTCATGCATGTTTCTTTCTTACTTAAGTTCACGTATGTGTTATACTTGTATTGCCATGAATACTGATTTATTGAAATAAATCAAATGCAGTCAAACTGTTTGCTACCTCGTGAGCTTTAATGTTTAATTGCATCCTGCATTGAGTGTTTCTTTATCGTTGAGCATTGTCTCTTTCTATTATAATAACTGAACAATACATTTGAATAAGTGAACGTTAGCAGGCGCTGTTTACAAAATTTAATCAAGTAAATAACCCAGTAATTTAGCCTGGGCAGACTATTAGTGAACATAGTTATAAGTGTTGTGATATAAATTATGTGAATACAACAAGGGAACTATCACAATAAATTGCGATATCTTAAATAATGAAAAAGGTTAAGAAAAGGTACAAACATGCACACATCTTGAATATTACCTATAATAGTGACGCGGACATGCGAAATAGTTGATGCGCGCGACATGTCGTCTTAAAATGATGATCTTTTGTGGCATTTTATTTCCAAATTCCTTCCCGATACATTACAATTGAATGAGTCGGATACGACAATTAGCTAGCCCAACCCCAATACATTCGCACAATAACAACACACTCAAAAACACTTCTAACGCAACATTTCATTTTAAACTCTCCAAAACGACGGGAGCTCTCAATTTGAAATTGCGCAGATTGTTGTTTGAGAACATTTTTACAACGCTTACCTTGTCACATAGTGCATAAAAAAGATCACTTACGATACTTTAATTCATGTATAGACCAGGTTCAAATTATAACATATCGGTAAAGGTTGTCAACTTATACATCAAGTTCAACGCATGTAATTATGATACAATATGTTATCTAACAAATAGCTTTTAATTGGTGTTTTATGACAAGCAGATGTTGTTCATACTCGCTTTCTAAATGCACAAGATATGTCAGTCGATGTAAAATACACATATCACCTCCCCGTATCAGGTAATTCAATTTGTGTTTAAGTCAACTATCTGGACAGCCGTCACCCACATTGTGTGCCAATTTTGGTATTTAGTGCTTCCTCAATTGTATGAAAGAACAGTAGAGAGAATCTGACATACGGGAGAACAGGCATTTTGTTGTTCAAGTTTTAACCAGGCTTCCGTGGCCTGTACGGAGGTCTTGGAAACGGTATGAGTTAATAGGAGAAATATATGGACTTGGAAACATTGTGTTAACAACTGAATAAAGAACAAACAACTATTATTTGCGTTATCGTGTATGTGTTATTACGGTACAACCTAAAAATGCATCAACTACGTTCTGACACTGCTTGATCGCATGCAGGTGTTATTTCCTCGTGCTTCGCGTGAAAATGTGAGTACGCTAACACTATTGACTTTCTTTTGCATATTATTGTTTTCTGATGTCGACTTGATTGAACAAAAAACGCACGTGTTGCATTTGATATTAAAGCGTGTGTGTCCATTAAGGCGATTGCAGACTGGTCGATCGTAAAAGCTCGTACCGCATGCGCATCACGTGTATTTCACAAGTACAGTATCACACATAACAAGCATGTATGGTGTGACCAAAATTACCCCTTCCAAAAATTATAAAACATTATGAATTTTAAGACTCGACCTACATTAATCGATCACGAGAGACTATACTATGTTGTACACTCAACCACGGACCCGTGCTGTTTCAAAGATGTATGTAATATATAAGTATGTATAAATCATATGACCCATAAGTTGTGGTTAGTTTTTTTACACTCAACCAAGGACCCGTGCTGTTTCAAAGATGTATTCAATATATAATTATATATAAATCATATGACCCCTAAGTTTTGGTTAGTTTTGACCACAGGAACATGATTCGAACAAACTTAGAAAAGGACAGTTAAACAATGTTAACCCATTTATGCCTAGCGTCTAGAAAAAAGGCCTTGGCAAACAGCGTAGACCCAGATGAGACGCCGCATGATCAGGGTCTGCGCTGTTTGCTTAAAGGAATTTCTGTAAGAACTATTCTTAATATAGAAATAAATAAACTAGACATCCCTAATTTTGGAAATAAATTGATTCAATTTTGAAGGATGGGAGAGTCCACTATGCATAAATGGGTTAAACACAAAAAACTGCTGTACCGACCCAGACCCTTTTGGTTTCAGAGAAGATTTTTAAATTTATTTAGTCTTAAATTCAATATAAATTATGTGACCCTTGGGGCTGGTTGAGTGTCGACCCCAAGGTAATGATTTGACGAAATTTCATAAAGAATTGTTAAAGTATTATTTTTAAAATACTTCTTTTTTTTATCTTTGGTGACCTCAATATACAGCGGGGCAAAACGATTTTAACAACTTTGAACGAGAGTCTGCCTAATGAAGAAAGAACTAATTACTGTGGTTTCAATTATTTTCGTTGACGTGAAAGTTCGAGTGTGTTGATGGAAATGTTCACACATAGTCATCACTAGCAGTTGTACTTTTCGAGTTACATGCGGTAGAACAATCCGACTTGACGAACGGACATTGTTACATCTATATCGTCCTTTACCAACCGGCTAGTTCACAACAGAACTGAAGACGTGATTGATATGACGAATTTGTTTAAGATTTGTTTCCTGTTAGTATCAAACTATATAAAGTCTTAATATATTTTAATATTATCCTCAACCTTTGGTAGTAAATTTAAAAAAAAACTGCGTTTGTAAGCATGAATTGTCGGAAATAAATATATACTTACAATAAAATATAAAACGAAACAGTATAAATATAATCAAACATTTGTCATGCTTGTCTCATCTCAGTGTGTTCATAGACACGTTCGCAACGAGTGCAAGATAAATACTGCAAGATAAATACTGATTTGTCTTATCAATGTACTTAAATTAATTCATTCTGACGACAGAGGAATTTAAAGGTTTGGATCAAATCAATATGATGAGACGAACATTCTTATCTTTAAATATTTGCGTGATAATGCCCACACGCACAAATTTAATAATTTATCTATAGAAAAAATAGGACGACAATTTTACTTGTTCAAAGTTTCAAACCAGTTTTTTTAACACTTTATAGTACATACAGTATAAAATATCACCATATCAATTTGTTTTGATAAGGAACCATGTTTATATACAACTCAATTGAAATTCATTGAAAACTAATTATAACATGTGAAACAATAATCTTTTTATGAAATTGAAATCAATGACATCTATACTGCATTTCACAATTGTTAATAGTGAATAGAGTTCGCATGAATAAACTTTAAAAAAGCGACAAAAAGGGATCGTATTAGAATCGAAATAACAGATTTTCTATCATAGTTTTTTGTCGAATACCCAACGGTCAGGAGTAAAGATACAAATGTAAGGGTTATCAAATAACTCGTTCTTTATACTCGCGATATAATTCCTGTGAATCTTTATACTCCAGGTATTCGGTTGTTTGACAACGAAATATGATAGCATATAACATTAACCCATTTATGCCTAGTGGACTCTCTCATCCTTCTAAATTGGATCAATTTATTTCCCAAATAAGGGATGTCTAGTATATTTATTTCTATATTTAGAATATTTCTTACAGAAATTCCTTTAAGCAAACAGCGCAGACCCTGATGAGATGCCGCATCATGCGGCGTCTCATCTGGGTCTACGCTGTTTGCCAAGGCCTTTTTTTTAGGCGCTAGGCATAAATGGGTTAATTCTAAAACGTACCAAATAGATAAAAAAAACAGAAAGCACAGCGAATTGGCTGCTTGCCTAATGATCCAATGTGATCGATAACAAACTGTTTTACATTCCATGCTTTAATGTGCTCATGTCGGTGACATAAGAAGGTTGCTTAATTAGTTTTAAAGTGTAATACCGGGTTTTCCGAAACAAACAGACATGGAAAAACACATTCTATCAACTATTACAGGTACTGGATGTTCATTTTAATCTTTAACAGTCATTTAAATTGTAATGACCGCGACGCTTTGTACATTATATAGCAAAATTGTATTGATATGCATCTGGACTAAAGCTACTAAATATGACCACATTATATACTTTGTAGGTGGTGTAACCAATTTAAAATGATACTTTGCATTAGCGACCTTTTGTTTTCCCCAAATATTCTTAAATTCAAAATGTAAACACAGAATATTCATAATTTTATTAAACATTTTTACGCTTAATTGTATTCAAATACCTTTATCATAAGGAAAATGTAATGATTTAAAATTGAAAATGTATTTATCATACCATTCTTATGGTAATATTATGCAATACGAATTTGGACGAGAAGACTTTATTTGTTCGTACTAAAATCATCGGTTGTGAATCAAAAGATAAATAAAGATATTATCACATATAATTTTGAATACTTTTACATTGCAACAGTGGCCATGTACGTTCTTGTGATGACAAAGTCATCATCATCAACTACGCCGGAACGTCGGCCGATAAAATTCTTCACGAAATCATCACCAACTACGCCTGAATATCAGCCGACAAACCCGATTGCGCAATCATCCTCAACTACGCATGAATATCAGCCGACAAACACAAATGTTCAATCATCATCAACTACGCTTGAACTTCTGCCGATAAACCCCAATGCGCAATCAGCATCAACTTCGTTTGAACATCAGCCGACAAACCCAACTTCGAAATCATCAGCAACTACGCCTGAATATCAACTGACAAACCCCAATTCGCAATCATCATCAACTACGAATGAACATCAGCCGACACACCCCAATGTTCAATCATCATCAACTAAGCATGAACATCAGCCGAAAAACCCCAAGGTTCAATCATCATCAACTAAGCAAGAACATCAGCCGACAAACCCCAAGGTTCAATCATCATCAACTTCGCCTGAATATCAGCCGACAAACGAAAATGCGCAATCAGCATCAACTTCGCGTCAACAACTGCAGAACTATTCATTGATATTGTTACCAAACATCGTTGACGGTATATATAAATAGAAGTACATTATAATTTTGAGTTGTAATTGTTAAAATCATGCCTTTGAGCGTGATATAAATTTAAGATTTCCCAAGTTAAATGGTAAATTTTAAATGCATTAGTCTCTCTTTAAACCAAGCACACAATTTAACTCTGAAAACGATGTGCAAACAATATTCATTCAAAAGTCGTCATTGACTTTTTAAGATATAATAATGTAGTTTCTCTGCTCTGCAGGTATATTCTCTGTAGGGTCATGTGAGTTACTGGAAAGCCCGTGTAGCATAGGGTACACATGTGAGGCGACACGTGACACGGTCATGTGTATCCACCGGTGCAGTATAGATAAAAGAGTATGTCAGAATCAGGGGGATTGCTTATACGACCCTCGAGAGGACATAACATTTTGTCGGTAAATTAACTCTAATGTATATATCATATAGACAATTTTAATGATGGGTTCATAAAACAATTGAACACGTAAATAAGTTTTGTGTCAAAACACTCAAAATTCTTTTTATATAATGTGAACATAAACAAATAATGAGGTTATATATACACGTACTTGTATTCGTTCTGCATTTAATCTTTATTTAATGATGAAGCAGAATTGGTCACATGCTTAACTATGTTTATCAACTCCTATTAAAGTTAGCAATCAGACTTCTATGCGTGAGGCATAGACTTTTTATGAAAAACTTCTTTGTTGTAACACAAACACGTTATACAGATTCATGAGATTAAACTAATGTATACATACAGGACTACTGTAACAATAACTTAAACTTTTACCTACCTTTTTTGTGGTCCCGTTGCTAAGCAAACAGTTGTATTTGTAATGTGCAGGTGCATTGACGACCCATATTACGTCTACACCGGTGACCATTGCGAGGTCAAGGTCGAAAAGCTGGCGCTGCAGTCTAAGTATATCGCTGCAATAGCCGGGAGTGCCGGGGGCGCCATTGTGATTGCGGCCATCACAGTTATTGTGTGTCTTGTGCGAACATTACGGAAGCAACATGTTGAGGAAGAGCATACGTATGTTGTTATGTGAAAATAAACTTACATGTTCCACAAATAACCGTAACAGTACGTTTTCTAATATCTTACTACAATGTGAAGGAACGTGTTGGGGTAAAGTTTCTGTCTTGGCCAAAACGTAGGTTGTAGAGACACCTTCTTGGTTCCTACTTAACAATATCTGCGTTTGCTAATCCTAAAATTATGTGTAACAAACATGGATGATGGAGCAACTATGAGTTGACATAAATGATACACTAATAGTTGACATATTAATCCGAACGCATGCACAATAAGTATCATATTGACGACAAAACAAAGTTTAATTCGATGAAAGTGAATGCTCAAAGGGAGCTCGACTAATGGCTGCTCTGGAACATATAACACATACATAACACTAACTATAAAACGATTTAAGAAATAATGATTATAATGTATAAAGTATTCAATAAAATTGGTTGATGCAAGTTATGAATCCACGTCCTTTTTTCAGCAACCATGTTGGTCTCACTGACTACAAGGAGCGAAAGTCGCACAAGAAGGCAGCGAAATCAAACACTTATTGGGACAACCCAGCGACAAGTGGTACCAGTGATTTCCACACGAACGTAAATAAAACGAAATCATACGCAAAAAACAATCAAAAAGCTAACCAAGAGAAACACAGAGGGCGTTTAAACCTACCGTCTGCGAACAACACCTATTGGGACGCTCTGGATGCACGTGGCAGCCTCGATTCCCACCCGTATTCCTCATACCGTGAAGTCCGGAAGATGGACGAACGCAAACACCATGGGGTGGCAGGATTTAAAGGGCATGAGGTATGATCAAAACTTTTACAAAATACTTGTTTAGTAACACAATACAATTGGAGGTTCTAAACTTCGTTGACGTTTTGAATATCACCAATGTAAGGTAAAAACCATTTAAAGAATAATGGTTTTGTACACATACATGTAACACATTTTTTTGTTGATTTGTTTAAGAAAACGTGGATTCATTCTTTTATTTAAGGTAGGCACTAAATTCGATCAGATAAGTTAAATACAAATCGGACATTTACTCTCAATTTTATTATACAGACGACATGACTAATTCGAAGAGTCCAAAAAAATGGGACACATTGTCGGAATGCGATTAGATAGTAAGTTTTCGTTTGCGAGTGACAGTATTTTTTTAAAAGCCAATATGAAAGCAAACTCATATCAAGCGTTCTCCGGTTTTCCATTTAAGACATCCCCGAACCAGGACAGAATACCGCACGGAGCTCACGTGCATCGGACCCAACCCAGGTATTCCGCCGAGGGAGACCTCTATAGGTCAATAAACAGCTCGTCTCATTATGACTACATTGGCGCTACACCAAACGCTGAAGTGGGACATTTGTAATATTTGGAACACTGAAAGCGCTCATTCCCGTACTGTTAACGACTGCTTGGGGAAGCTGAAGGTCGTACGTTGCGCAATTTCCGGAATTGGAATCGAGTGATATACGTTTTACTTAACGAATTTCCATTAAACGCTCCATTGTTTTTGTCGGCTTTGTATGGGTTTGTAAACAGGGCGACTTTGTATATAATCGTGTATCCATAACGTAATTGTAAACGTTAATACAACTTTACTTAGTACCAGGTACGGATTTTTAAATGCCCCCCACCCCGTCCCAGCGTCAATGGGTGTGTCTACGAGGCTATGTAATAATGTAGAGGTTACTATGAACACAAATAAAAGCATGATTCATGATAGCTGCATATGGAATCAATCTTCTCAGATAATGCTACATTTCTGAATCCATAGATTACAGATAAAGTGTAGCTTATTACTGGTTTTGTTGATTTGATGGATAGTTAATTTTGATATCCTGTAAGATACTTGTTCGCAATAAGTTTTCATGCATATGAGTCTTTACTCATCAGTTTCTGTAATAACATCACTGTTTTTGAATACCTTTACAAAGAAAAATATGGTATTAAACACACTTTTTATAATGAAAATACTACATCCAAAACTCATATATAAGACAATCGTTCTTGAACACTACAAAACATAACTACTTCTATCAAATATTTATTTAAATATGATAAACCCTTATTTCACAACAACGCTTTAAGAAATGTCAATGCAACTAATTGAGATACATGTAAACGTTTGTTTGTAATCTCGATGATTGGCGTTCGGTGAAAAATATGCGATAAAATAAGTAGCTATCAAGCTTGCTTGGGGGAAAGAATTTATCGTTCAAACATGATTAGTTATTAGGACATGATTTCTTTATCAGCATTTCAAACAGAGGCCGACGCCTTAAAAGTATGCTGTTCCATATGTGCCTTAACCCTTTGCATGCTGGGAATTTTGTCGTCTGCTAAAATGTTGTCTGCTAAATTTCTAAAATAAGCATTTTCTTCGATTTTTTGTTCAAAGAATACTATCAGAATAGCAAACAGTTTGGATCCTGATGAGACGCCACGTTTTGTGGCGTCTCATCTGGATCCAAACTGTTTGCAAAGGCCTTCAAAATCCGGTTCCAGCGCTCAAAGGGTTAAACAACCGCGCAGAGACATGACTGGTTTTGAGCATACCTCGTCGCACACTTATAGGACTGGTTCCGAGCATAGATCTCTGCGCAGATATAGGACTGGTTTCGAGTTAAGCTGTCCGCGGAGATATATGACTGGTCCTGGGTAAAGCTGTGCCGCGGAGAGATATGACTGGTTTCGAGAAATGCAATTCAGAATGAAGCGGTAAACACTGATGTTCCTTTCATAACTTAACATTTCAAAAAACTATAGCCATGGCGTTATTTTACTATTAATCTTACACGAAGCAACCTTGCACTCACAGAAGGAAGAGAGTTCGTTGTCGAGTTATTTTCGTCAATCGGCAAATAAATGATTATTTTGAGTTCTCCTGCATACACAAAATATAATAAGACTGGCAACCAGAACGATGTAATAATCCACATATTGATGACAATGGATGCGTTATAAATGAATAGTTTTACCACGATATGTTTTATGTTGTCCATTGGAAGAAAATGATAGAAGTGCGACACAATTTATTTTACATGATACAATACCATACCATAATCGGAATTTCAAATTCGCCTTAATAGCATGATGTACGATGTACTGAATATTCCTAAAACGTTTCTTTAAAACTTTCTTTGTAGAGACACTTTTGTACTCAAACAACTTAACAAGCCTTTGTTGGCCAAGAAGGAATTGTCAGGTTTTTGTTTTTTTCGGCGTTTTGACGATGATAAGTTTCCTTTGTCTACGAGAAACACAGTTCATGTCATATTATAGTCGACGATTGACACTTTATTTTGTGCGAATGACGAAAATATAATTAACATTTTTTTTTATGTTAAAGATGCTTTTTTACGATGGGCTCTGTCGATGTATGTAAAATTGAGGTTTTGAGAATTGTTGACAAATTGTTGTCCTTAAAACCTACAATGAATTGCATAAACGTTATAAAATATTAATAATATGAAAAAATTCATGATTGCTACTCGTAAGGCCGTATATTATTTCCTTGCGCTAATATCATGAAAAACACACCTGTTTATAGATATTACGTTAGGCATATGCGAAGTTTTGATAGAGCTATAGATTTAAAACTACCCAAGTGGACATCCGTACACATGAGCGATGAAGTTTGATAACAAAATGTTGTAACTTTATTTGGTCTCTGATATTGGGAAAGAATTTAATCAAAAAGTAAGTGAACATGTGCTATTTTTATTTTCACTGTTATTCAAGTATTTATTATTTGTAATACTTATTCACAAAAAACATAGTTTATTTGTTATTTAATGTACTAATATCTTTTACGTGTTATTAGAAACCTTACATTACGGTAAAGTTGAATTACTTATGTAGACTACCATTAGACCTTCGCGAAAAAAAAAAACATTTATTTATTTATTCTAACTATATGTTTACTATGTAAATTTACGAGTTGTAATTTTTGGTGTTTCTGTATATTAAAAACACAAAATATCTACAAATGCAATTCGTGTTTGCCAAGGAAATTATCAATATGGGATGCAAAAGCACATTTTTCTCGGGTCGGGTTTGATATCGTTTAGGTTTGATATTCTCAGGTCGGGTCGGGTATTAATAATACAAACAAAGTCCATTATAATTTGTTTCAACTGTAAACACACAATTCGTCCGCCATTTTGTTTATTTTATCAGGAAGTAATATCTTGGACTTTCGTGTACAAATTAAATTCGGCATTTAATAAATTAAAAAATATTACTGAAGTAAATAATACATTATAATGATTATATTAGTAAATTATTGGTCTCTTCAAAACATATTTTGAAGATTTCGTTATAACATGTAGCCAAACGCTGTTAAATTGAAATTCATAATAATTGATAAGAAAATATAAAAGCATAAACAATGTTTCATAAAAAAAAAAAAAATTGATTTTGAGGACCTACGGATTACAAGATTTGGAGGATATAACCGGTCTAAGCAAAGCCCGAATGATGGCCCAAAATAATAATGTTTTAATGTTAGACTTAATAACAACTATGCATACATGTGAGACTCAATTACAACAATGCATAAACATATGTATGTTAGCCTCAGTAACAATGATGCATATATGTAAGAAACAATTACGATAATGCATATATGTGAGACTCAATAACAATGATGCATATAGATAGATAATCTTAGATAGATAATCTTTTATTATAGTGACATGTGTTTACGTACAG
>VMBQ01003331.1:0-21681 GCA_007657795.1 Dreissena rostriformis
ACATCAAAGGCGATGTCCTACCGCCCGAATCGCCTACCACAATTGAAAATAAGTATATTTAATAAAAAGCTCGATGATATTTAAGCTGCTTTCGAACCTAAATAATGTCTTTTGCTACTGTTTTGTGATAATGCATAACTTTGTTACACTCTGTGTGAGATATTTATATAACACGGCTATTTGCCAATCGAAAACATTAAAATAATACACACGTGCCATCCTGTATCACACCCTGCGGAGTCACTGTAAGGTCTTTAAAACTTTTGATTACCGAGAACCATTTCTTAAACGGCACAATTTAATAACAAGCCTTGACCTAGCTATATTGTACTCAACCTCCAACTAGACAGTTGATATTTCTTCCTGTTGCAGTTATCAAGAATTGGGACAACACATGAACTGTACAATTTTTCGAACGACTTGAAACCAAAGTCTTTGACACTGTGAACTTAACTAATGCTTCGGTCTATCGTGATCCGTGAATGCCTCACGGGTATGATAAAATAGTTTTTCTTATGAAAGATAATCGACAATCTACCGTTTCAATGGCGTTATTTCCTATCTTATACACATTTTCAGATCGTGGACTTCTGCCATTACGAACGTGCATGCACTTTGATGTCGATGTGTTCATTAAAAGTCGCCAACGTTTGCACCAGTCATGTATGAAATCCAGCATTTGTTTGAGTGTTTCCACTGAGTCTTTGATGAGAACCATATCGTCGGCATACATGATAATTGCATTATTGTTTCCAGTAGTAATATTACGGTCAACGGCATTTCTTTCTTTCATGAAGTCATTCGCAAAGACCGAAAATATGGTCAGCGATAGATTGCAGCCTTTTTTGACACTGCTGAAGCTTTTTGTTTGTCCTGACACAAAACATAAATCTGGAATAAATGCTTTTATAGAATTGTTCACCAAAAGTTTGTATAACAACATATCCTTATCTATGTAATCAAATCAATGTTTGAGATCAAAAAGGATGTGAAGACTTCGCTCTTGTTATTTACAGTGTATATCACTTTTTAATTGTGAAAACATGTTCTTCACACGAGGGATGCATCCTGAATCATTTTTGTTCATCAGCGAGTAAGTCATTGGATTCCAAGTAAATACTCAGTCGATAGTTGAGGAAAGGCGCATACAATTTGCCGATGGATGATACGAGACTTATACCTCTGTAGTTCATAGGCAAAATCTTGTCAGATGTAGGATCTTTCAGGATAGGGAATATTATTGATTAAATACAAATTTATGGAATGAGACCTGTACCGAAATCCATTTGAATATCTTTTCAGCGCTCCTATGATTAACGGAATTTGCAGTACGTCATATGGAATTGATCGGAACCACAAGCTGAACCATTGTTGTACGTTTTAACAGTGATTGTTAGTTCTTCAATCAGTATTTGGTTATGAAGTTTGTTGCTTGGAACATTAAGAGGGCCATTCAATTTTAATTTGAACTTGTGCTTTAGTAAATTCGTAATGACGATCGTCAACGTCGCTCGTTTCCAGGCAGTTTTAAAGGTTGTATACGCCATCCCATCATTTTTAAAAAACAATCGATTCAGCTGTATTAATATTTCCTGATGGGTCTAATATTTCTACTGCAAAGGTATTTTCCGTGGACCCAAATGCTTTATTTTGTTCAAGATTTAATTTGGGTCTCGTGTAGCCATAAGTTCTACATCGACTGAACATGAACATTTTATACAAACGTTCCGTCTTGCGTGGTACTTTATTAAAAGCAGTTCTGGAGTTGGTGTATTCGGCGCGGAGGCGCCTTTTGACTTGATTGGGTCCAGTACATCGCATAAATGTGTTTCCTTTAGTCGCCATATTATTCCTCAAAGTTTGCATTTTATCGTTCCAGTATGGCTTTTCGTTCTTAAGTCTGTGTTTGGTTCTTCTCGATTGCAACAACGTCAGGATTGTATAAATTCGACCACAATCTCTGCTAACGACCATTCATATCTTATCTCGGAGAGCCCTATTATTCTCTCATTTATGGTAGTCATACATTCATGCCGCATTCCATCTAGCTTTGAATGAAACGAGTTATTTCATTACATCCTTAGGCTTTTTCATTGTCCTCAATTCATTTCACGTGTCTTTAAGATTGTACGTGTATTTCACGACAGTTGCTTTCTATCTTCTCTACACTCGTGAAATACGCTGTCTTCTTCAAATAATATGTCCGTGATACTTAATCCGAACGAATAGTTTTCTTAGAATGGATTGATACAATAATCACTATCCGACTCTCTTCTGTTTCGTCTATCAGCTGTATTTCAATTCCTTATCTTCGTTTCACAGTTCCATTCACATGTATTCATACGCTGAACAACATCAATATAATTATGTACTCACTAAAAAGTCCACTCAACGAATATCCGCGCCGGTAACGCACTGTATTTTTAGGCTATCAGGCAACATCGCATTCAGGCGTGACGAATCCCGGTTATATTGGAGGTGAGCACATCTCAATTAAATCCCTGATATGTGTACATACTTTCAACCTCCGTTATTGACTTTACAAACGAAGGCATGTTCAACAGTGTTTGTTTATTTTCGCATGCAAGGACAATTTTCGGCACTAGTTTCCCACGGGTTTTGTTGACAGGAAAGGTGACACACGTTACACAATAAGTGGCTTCCTCTTATACGGGAACGATACGCGCAAAAAAAAGCGGTGGTGCGCGGCAGGCTATAAGGCCCATAGTGATTCGAGAACATGATCCAAACAATTCCTTGGTGTACAAAAGAAGAATACGCTATTGGCGTAACAGATTGACACTAAATTATGGGCCCGGGTAAAGAAGAAAAACGTGTGTACACCAAAACTTGGCACTATTTGGTGACAAGGACTGTTAACAATACTATGAAAATTGACCTGTGAGATTAATACATGTATTTTGTTTTAAAGTTCTGCACACCCACACAATTAGTGAAAGGTTGAATGGAATGTTATCATCTTTTTTTCTAAAGTCTCAAGCTTTTAACGTATTATTGCTTTGAAAAACAATTCCGTATTTTTGTGATGAGCTTAAAATATTTGGTCAATATATACTCTTTTTGTCAAAGGACTGTACATAAATGACCGTTTGAATGATTGTACAGTCTAAATACATCACATCATCGAATACAGATTACAATTTCATGTCGTGATATATCTGAAGTATTCATGCTCTCCTTTTTTGGCTTTGAACTTGTACTGTATTTACAATTGATGTAAATGTACTACAAATATATAGTAAAATGTTATATATAATGTAAGTAGTACATTTACATTATTATGTTTAATTATTATGCCATTTTAATTTTTCACTCACTAGTATTATCATTGATAGCCAGTATTTATGTAAACTGTCATTCCTAGTATATTTGTAAAGGGAAAGGAAAAAGGTGTTTGAACTATATACATTTGAATTTGGCTTAATAAACGTTTTCAATATAAATATGCATAAAGTGAAGTATGATTTCTTTACTTTTTATTTGTTCCAAAATGGGTGACTAACTCTTGTATTTTTTTTCTTATGGTCACATTTAAGGATTCATTTATGTATCTGATAGTTGTTATTTTTCTCGAAACTTGTTATTTTATTCTATCAGGTACATTTCATTGACGGAGAGGCAATCAGTGGTGGTAGTATTAAATGCTAAGAATAAAAACAATGAATGACAGTGCTGTCATACAAATGTGCAATGTTTATTATCCTGTCAAGTTATGTTATGTTTATATAATATTTTTCTTGTCAGAGACATACATTTTGTTCAATTTGTTAAGTTAATTGTTTTTCACAATGTGCAATTTAGGCTTATTTCTTTGTTGATAAATGGACGTACCTTTGTGAAAGCTTTTACAATCCCTATATAAAGTTGCAATTGTTCATTTCTTTTGTATTTGCCCTTATGAAAAACATTCATAGTCAATTATTATTAAAAATAGAGGTGTAATTTCTAATCCATTAAGATTCCATTCCTTTTAGTTGCAGTAAAGCTGTATATGACTTTGTACTATTTTTAAATTTATACTTTGCTCCATCTGTTTAATCACAATGAGTTTGTGTAAATCCTGTTGAAATTATGAGAAATTGTTAATGTCATTTTAACCTCTTGAGGTGTTTGCAAACTCTCACCCCTGTTGAAGCAAAAACTCGCCCATGTAGACCATTAAAGTAAAATCACATTGGTATTTATAGTTTTTGTGGCTGTTCGGTTGGCCTACCTTTAAAGGTCGAACTTCATTACCTGTGACTGCTATTTAAAACATTTAAAGTGCTTACAACTGTAATGCATTCAGCGCTTTGATACATGTTTATTATCGCAACAGCTAACCTTTAGTTTTCAATTGTACGAGTATCTCCTTCTACGTACCATTAGCTAAGATATCAATGATAAACCACTCAATCCCCCATTATGCAAATAAACACATTCATACACAGATTAGTAGGAAATCAACACATTCTTCATCGCCAGATTTCATATAAAAAGTCTGTTTGTGGAAATTGAATATATAGAACAGATCAACACGAAATCTTTATTTCTTACTCATGCTGTTATAGAGAGGACGGGGATATTTGAATGTCAACATTTTTTTCCTAAACTTTGCGACACAAATGAGTAATATAAACAAAAATTAAATCAAACAGTAAAATATTATCGGTACTATAACTCAATTTTTTTTTTATTGTTTGAAAACACCAAACATATACCAAATATCGCGAGTTGTCAATAATGTATGCTGTACATGTATGTGTTTTCCACCTGGCTACGAACATTGTGTTCAAGTGTATTGGGCGGTCTGTCGCAGACAAGAACCATGTGTATCAAGATTTTAAGTAAAGTGTAAGTATATTGATAAGTTTTATTAACCTAACATTAAAATATTAAATTTATTAGGATGTTAGCCGCTATAATTATAACCGCTTTTATGTTTTTTGGTACATCACATATATTTCATACTATTCTTTAAATTCTGCTATAAAAACATTAGATTTTCATGCGGTATATACGTTCAAGTTATAGTTGTGAAATTGAAAAAGAGTCAATAATTTACACCTGTTTCTAGTACGCGTTATCTCTAGAAGATACAGGAATCAAATAGTGATATGAATCCATATTTGTGTTGAAACTAGCGCGGTTTGAAGTGGCTATTTCCTATTATTGTTAAGATAATGAATGTCCTCTGCCCTTCAGATTGCGAGCCTACCGGGACAAGGGCGAATGCAAAATTAAAGGATTGTAAAATGCGTGCTAATTGTTATTATGGATGGATTTTTATGTTTTTCTTGCGAGGTAATTTTAAATTCAAGTAGCATTTGCTAATTGTTTGGATTGGACTCTGCGAAAATAATAAATATGTTTGGATATGTTTCTTCTTTTCATATGCATATTTGTATTTACAATAAGTCCACTATATATGCCTTAGTATATAATATTGCAAATGTTGAGTTGGTGAAATGATTTTTATGCACATTAGTATACATGTTAAAGTATGTATACAGTCATGTATTCGTTATTATATCACGGGACAAACAAAAACACAGGCACGGTGTTATTATCCACGAAGTTGAACTCATTTTAAAATTGTCTTTTTCAAATGCATTCATTCAGTGAATTTGCTGGATAATTTAAAACTGCAAATCGTCGTTTTATATGTGCCACTTTATTTGCAATGTATATATTATAAATTGCTTACAATTGAATGTTAAATATCTTACATAGAAATACAAACATTAAGCCTAAAAATAGCGATGGTCCGAAATTATTTAGGATGCCTCTGCTGCATTCCTGCGCAAGACGCCGTATACCTTCGTGTACCGGAAGCAAGCTGCACGTTCCCGAACAAAACCACATGCAGTTACATTCCAATGCCAGATTGGCAACCAGTAGAAGGTCAATCGGTCAATAACCAATCATCGACAACACAAGTGCTTTTAACATCTGGACAAGGTGAACATGTCATGGATTTGTAATTGTTATCATCGAAGATTATTCCAAATTAAACAAAAACGTTTTTTCAAAATATCAACGATATAATCCAAATTGTTATAATGTATTATGCACTGAACAATAGCACCATATGTGATTTATTAAATGAAGGTATCGCGCGTACTAAATACCATTTACGCATTGATATTTAAAAAAAAATATTATGTATATCTATGTATAATTCTGAATGTTTTGTCTGAAAAATGGCGCCATTAGAATGATAAACTTAATTATTCTGTTTGAATTCGAACTTTATTTATAAGTTTAAACATATGTAATACAACGTTATCTATGTATTGTGTGTATGCTTATATCGGTATAGTCCACATTCAAATGTTAAAATAATTATGTCCCTTTGATGATGGTTTGGTTTCAGCTTGTGAAAAAATAATCATGTGCAGTTTGTTTAACGTCCGTTTAGTAATTCAACGACTTAAAATTGTGGACGAAATAATTTAAGTTGTACATTTTAATTACAGATGATGATTTTTATTTGCTGTTTCGACCAGTAAACAGCACCAATACATCTATCACACTTACCTCACCAATACTACCTGCTGAAAAATACCAAATTACATTTGGGTATGCATTGTCTGGAAAAAATGTTGTGTTAGGTTTGAAAACCTTAGGTTCATCTACTCATAATACTACACAGCATTGGAACACAACCAATAGTGAACACATGAACTGGACGCACCAAAAGATAAGCTTTGCTGAACATGATAATTTTACGGTAAAAGTATATTTAAATCATATTACATTGAATAAATAGGAATTCGTACGTATTTTGTTTAAAAATAGGTTTAACATATGGTATATTATTAAAAAGATAAGGTGTAAAATTCGAATATTTGCTCTTTATTGCATTTTTTATAAAACATATGTATGTAATATAAACATTATTTTTTCAATATACGAAGCCAGTTAAAGGAATGATGATCACTGTCGACATAATACTGGGTACATAAACGAGGATTACATGACGCAATATAATCGATATTAACAGCGTGGACAGATATAAAACACACTCCCTGACAGATACATAACAACTTATTGTTTCTTGTAGAGTGTATTTAGTGCATATGAAGATGACAACGGTTTTGTTGGACTAGACAATTTTCAAGTGTGTAGAGGTTTGTGATATTGTGATCGTTACTGCATATCCTTTAAATTAACGTATACACATTTCAGAAGAATGATTGTGTTCCCAGAATTAAATAGCACATTTATGTTAATCTTTTGGCACTAATCTTATTTAAAAATAATATACAATCACACACTAATTTGTTCGAATGGTTATGGTGTTGAATATCCAGATGTATCATGAAACATAGAAATAGAAAACATATCTTCTAAATTTCTAATTGAAGCATGTGATACGATAAACTTGATTCACGGACAAGTGGTGTACAAGAATATCTCTGCGGAATTTTATTGCGACGACGGCTATGTGTTGAACGGGTCTACTTCCATTTCATGCAACTTGTCGAAATGGGATGCCGCTACGCCAATATGTCAGCCAATAGGTATGTTTGCTGACACGGCTGTGTTTTTCTTTTGTAAGTACGCCAACGTAAAACGTCGTTGATTGTATCGTCATGATTAGATGAAAATATTGCCAACTTTGATCTTTACATTTGTCAAAAAATGAACCTTAGTCATACATTTCTAAATGGCTGTTATTATTGTTGTTATTTACTTGATAAATGTTACAAGCCAAATAGTTTTAAGATTTACATTCAACTGTAAATTATAATTTTTAATGTCATGATATATTCTATGAGAGTATTTATAAACTATAGAATGACCATCTACTTGTAAACACGATCGTTAAAGCTTAAATAACAAACAAATGCAACACGGACACTGATAACCCCACTACACATGCTCTACACAGATAAATCGATTATACAATCTACAGATTACTTAGAGAGAACGGGCCATACTTTTGCTAAAACTAGTGGCAGACATATTTTTACTGCTAAAACTTGTGGCAGACATATTTGTTCTGCTAAATCTTATGGCATACATATTTACTGCTTAAACTTGTGGCAGACATATTTTATTTCTTAACGGTCATCTACACATTAAACAATTTTGAGGGCATTCCACCAAGCAGTTAAAGAGGATCTAAAAACACAACATTTGGGGACTATATCTTCTTATGTGGAAGAACAAACTAGGCGTCATAATTCTGCCAAAAACTCGTTCGGCCAAATTTCCTTTTTTTCATGAGACATTACAATTATTCCACTGTGCAAATTTGAGCAAGATCCACCCAGTAGTTGAATACCTGTTGAAAACACATACTGTTGAGACTTTATATTGTTTAATTGAAAAATAGACAAAATCTGCAATGCTTCAAATAAAACGCGTCCCATCCACACTTTTTTCTTTACAATCACATACCAAACTACACATGAAGGTATTTCAAGTGTAAAAGTTTGAGCGTGTCCCACACTGTTGATAAAGACTATTTGATTACACACGGTTTGGGAGTTACGAACGTATGGACATGGGCAATGCTAAATGACTCTAGCTCTGTGCAGGGGGCATAAACTACGGTAATCTATTGTTTGTTTTTAAATGCACATATGGGATTGGTTGTGTTATCGTAATTATTATGAACTGAACTTTGAGAACTTTACTAAAGATATTACATACAACCATTCCTTAGATTGCGGGCATCTGATTTCTCCTGAGCACGGGTCTGTGAATGCATCCAATACCACACTGGGCTCCGTTTCAACAATAACATGTGACCATGGATACCTTTTGGTCGGTGAAAACACCTCAACATGCAAAACAAACAAAAAATGGAATAACGTGGGTCAAACCTGTATGCTTATAGGTATGTCTGTACCTTTATTATGATTTGATTAATAATAAGCATCGCCACATTAATTACTGATTTAAACTGTTTTAGCTTTACTTACACACTGCAATATTCACACTAAAAGCATGCTCTGATTACAAGGATTATAATCAGAAACCATATCGATTCGAGTAAATCTATTATTGTCTTGCATTATTCTGTTTCAAATACAAATTAATGTACAATGAGTTTTGAAAACACACTTCATCAAATGTCTATGTAACCTGTCTCGCAATAAAAGCATTGTGTATCACTATATATTTATTTCACCATTTGATGCGCACTAAGCGTAATTCGAAGGGTTGTTGCAGGAGTAATTTACTGATGACTTAACACATATACCTTTCATTTTATTGATGACTGTATGAGCATATTTAAGTAGGCTTGGGTTAGTAATGTGTTATAAAATTGGTCATCGGAACTATTGTTTCGTTTTCACTGATGCACTTGGTTTGTTTTAATGCAATAAAGTTATATTGAGAACACACAAGTTTAACATCCATTGAATGTATGTTTTTACATTATTTATTCAGACTGTGGTCATCTCACTGTACCAGTGCACGGTACGGTTTCCTCCAATGAAAGCGTTTTGGGGACAACCGTTACAATTAGCTGTGCCACTGGGTATATTTTGAATGAATCGAGTACTTCACAGTGTGAAAAAACCGGAAGATGGTCCAGTACCTGTCACATGTGTGTCCCAGCAAGTAAGTGTGGATATTTTATTAAAAAGCTTTACAACATTTGAATAGTAAAATATGATAGATATCTAAAGTATAATTAATGGTGTAAACACACAAAAGTTTATACATGTCAGTTTATGTAGGTCATTTGGCAATACTTCGTTTTTACTAATTTTTGTGGTGAAGAGTTAATCTTGTAATTGCATCGTGTTGCATTTTGGCAAGGGACCTGTGACACATAAATACAATTTTGGATTCAAAGTAAATAAATACTATAAGTTGTTTAAAGTGCATTCGTTCCTTTGTTTACACATACATGCCATCGATACGTATACAGATATATACGCTCTTGAAACATTACTAAATTATAAGATTGATGTTGGCAATATCCATGGAGCTTGTAACGAAATCATGTGACATTTATTATCTACAGATGGGTCATCTGACTCACCGCAGATAATAAGTCGTACGTGTATTGGTGACTGTTCATTTACAAACAATAACACCTGTGGTTATACGTTTGGTGATCTATGGAGTGTTTGGAACGGAGAGTACCCATTCGAGAGTCAACAACTTCCAAACAGTGCAGGTAAATTCGTGTAAATACTTGCACGTTTTTATATGATGAAGTAACACTTAAATCGGGATATTAAATGAATAAATGTATACACTAATTGATGTGCGAAGGCATTCAAACAAAATACCATTGGATTGTTGTTTACATTAAGCTTGTTTCTCTAAATCACAATTAATAAAACTGTTTTACATTTAATCTTCCAACGTAACTCCTTCTATAATACCAATGTAGATTGCGTATCTTAACAGTAAACACAACTTATCGCGCACAATATTAAGCATATATTCATTGTCTAATTATGTTCATTGTCAATGTAAATGTTAAGGCATGTGTTTATAGTCTGATTATGATACTAGACTCATCTTCAATCGACTTTGACTTTTTCCCCCCGATCACTGGGATCATTGAGCATTGAAGTTTAAATGATACTTTATGCGTGGTTTAAGCTTCAATCAATATGTCGTTCAGTTATCTGTTAATATAGTGTATTTCTTAATTATTAACTGTTCGAATGAATGCATTTAAACGAAACATTAGTCAGTGCTTTCAGCCTGGCTGCGAAAGGAAAATATTATGCTTCACATAAATGTGAAGAACCCACTTCTGCTTTATATATTCTAATTCCGTTAATTAATAACTTTACATATTATATATTTACCAATCATTACGTCGTAGCTCGACTTTTCACTGAATCTACTACAGGTTTTCAATTAAGCCATCACTCATGTATTCGTGGTCATGGTGTAAAGGCACTAACCATGTTCCATATACCTTCAATATAGCAAAATTATGCCCCTTTATGTACTTTGACAATTATAGTTAACGCTGCATGCAACTTCTTCATATATCCATAGCTACTGCAAATATTGATATTAAATTTTACACAGTTGTGTTCAGATTCTCAAGGTTTTTTTTAGCAAGATGCAATATTTGTTCAAGCATGTGTACAACAAGTACATATATCCGTAATGACTACAGATATTCAATAACACCATCACCAATGTCTTTTTGATCATAATTTGAGGTCACAGACTCTGGTATATAAAGTTTGACCTGGAATTTAGCGGAATTATGCCCATTTTTTTTACTTTACTTTGTTAACGTTTACGTGCAACAACTAAATATCTCTATCTACCATACATATCTTCAAAAACAACTGAACAATGTGATCAGGGTCTTAAGAAACTGACCAAGATATTAATTTTAACTTAATGCTCTTTGAAATCGTCCTGCGAGGTTACTGATAAAGGCTATAACTCAGACCTGCAATTCAGCATACCTATCCCCGTTTTGTATCTCAAAAACACAATATATTTACATCTAAAGTAGATATTCGAGTAAATATCTCTATATGGCTTTGTTGGCGTTATAAAGGGTCACTGACCAAGGGCCAAAACCCGTATATGCCATTTAGGAGAATAATGCGCCTTTAGCATGTTAGAACTATAAAAGACTGCATGGCAATCCAGCATGTGGGGCCAGTTGGATGTGATCTAGCGTGGTTTTGAATTTTGAGCCATACGAGTAAATGTATCTGATACTTACATAGCAACACAAATACCATTTAATAACTTTTGTTTGGATGGACGTGTTTTACTGGAATTTTGTGCGTCATACCTTACTTGGTATGATATTCATATTTAAATACAAATTGGTAAAACGACGAAAATCTAGTTTGTTGCCATTCTTGCGTTTCTTGTTCATATTACTAACTATGTTATTATTTTATATGTTAACCATCAAATAATTCTTCACAGTCATCATACGAGGTGACTGACATAATATTTACATGACAGTATCAACGCGGAAGAATAGTCGAGCGCGCTGTCTTACGACAGCTGTTGTATTCGTTAATGCACCACAACTTAATAATAAACATGACCATGCGTCATGGTTAAAATTTGTAATCACATTCTAAAAGTTTCAGATGACCCGTCTTTTGCATTGTTTGAATCACCATTCTCTGAAAAGACGATTACACTTCTCTTTACATCAACACGTCTGATGCCTGCTGGAGCAGCATGCCTCAGTTTTGATGTCCAGTTTTTCAACATTCTACCTCGATCAATGGGAACACTTTCTGTCTCGACAAGGACACCCGAAAACGGAACAACTGCAACCCGGAAGATAACTGGAGCCGGGTTGACTCACTGGGACCATATCCAGGGTTTGGTTGTAGAAGAATCTAATGAATACTATGTAAGTGCATAAGTGTTCGAAGATGACCATTGTATATGTACTTTTTATACGTTTATGACATATTTCTTTTGTGTAACTATTGCAAAAATATACATGTGCATCTACACAAACTGAGTTTAATATACTAGTTTCATTAGAAAAAAAACCGTTACGGAATACAAATATTGAATTGATGACCTTAGTAATAAATTTTGACGATAACTATCCGTTTATGTGAAACATGCGATACTCTAACTTTAAACTATGTATTAATTACACACAACTTGTATTTGTTTATTTTAGTGTTTGTATCACTATTGCTGTTTCCATTTGTTTTATAAAGTGTCTTCATTTCAGTTTTTGCGTCTAAGTCTTCATAATTGTGCAAGAACATATTTATCATTGTTGTAAATATATAAATACCATTATTATGAAAATACTTAAACTGACATTTCTCCGTTCATTTTCCAAAATTTAGCGGATAGTAATTGCTTTTTTTTCAGGTTGACTTTTTCGCGACAAGTGTTAACCATGCATTGATTGGCATGGATGATATCAAGTTAGGTGAGTCGTATTGACGTATGATCTCATGCCATAATACATGCATATACTTAAATAACAGTTAAAACTTTCATCAATTTTCCATGTGCTTGCGTGCAGGAAAATTGTGTTGTCTTGCATTCAGTAACAATGTTTAGTTCAAACACACTCAACATTTTATTTATTATTATGAAATGACTTGGCCAGATAACTTTCATACGCCAGTATGTGTTGCATTATTCAGATTCGTGAATCTTTTATTTAAGAGAACTTATATTGTGGCGTTGGATATAAACCGAACATATCGGAAGTACACGCATATTGTAATAAGTCACGGCCTGAATTACCGTCTTGTGAACAAATAGGTAAGCCTATTATTGACTATCAAATATTTAATAACATTGACAGTGTTCTTTGCAAACTCATACAATCACAACAGTTTTGTAAACATGATCAAACTGGATTATGCTCTATTCTCGCACAGCCGATGAGTTTAATTGCAAACAACTGGAACTAAAGATGCCATTCATTATTTGTTTTAGGACTCGTAGTATACTACAATTCAATGCTGCATTTTGAAAGGTACGATTAGGTTAACAAATGACCTGGCAATTGATACATTTTTACAGATTGTGGTACGCCAAATTCTCTTTCGAACGGCTCGATAGCAAACGTTTCAACCATCTATGGATCCAACGTAACATTCGCGTGTAATAAAGGTTACACTCTAAACGGTAGTCTAACAGCTACATGTTTAAGAACCGGCAAATGGAGCGGTACTGACACATCCTGTATTATCATAGGTGATAATGTATAAACATTTCATTTTTTTCAGTTCAGTATTGTGTTTCTTGAATTATGTTATGCTCTTTCATTTTTTAACATTTTAATAGTAAATATAAGTATGTATCTTTATGAATTATGTGTGCGTGTGTAAATAACAAAGTATAGCTAGTCAGTGTATAGATCACGGTTTTAGATATCGGTGTCATATTTTGCATGCATTATATTATGTATTATACAAAGGAAAGCAAATGATATCCAACATGTACATATTTAAATACGAATATTTCACTTTATATATTATTTAAATATACCAGATTGTGGGGCATTGCCATTACTGACCAATGGCAACATCACCTATACGGAAGGCACCGGATATGGATCAATCGCAAATCTGACGTGTAAAGCTGGATTCAATCTCACAGGCAACATTTATTCAGCATGTACTATCAACGGCATCTGGAACACTACCAACCAGACATGTGTTCCTATAGGTACGTATGAATGTATACATGTCCTGCTTTAGTTGTCTGGAACCACACCTACCGTTCTTAGTAGCTCAGGCATGCGGGAATAAAAGGTAAAAAGGCAGTTGCAAACTAAAAGGTAAATTATCGTACGACATTTTAAATATTGTTTTGCCATTTGTATAAATTGAAGTCCATATCAGCTTGTTATGTCGTGTTGGGACAGAAACATAAATGGGAATTCACGTTGAGTTTTCCAGAAAGCAGAATCATTAAATATATTCTAAAACAAACAACTCACAATGAAATTGACATAGTTTAAAACATGCTCTGCTCGACTATGTTTTAAAGATCACGGTCGACCTTTAAATGCTCATGTTTAATCCATGGTCAATCATGTATTATGTCGTGTTTTATAGCCGCTATATATATATATAGTCTTGTTTCATGGTCATTAGATAGTATTATGGTAACAACTGTCTGATAGACCGCGTTGTTTATTGCCCCGCTAGTAACATGGTCAAGAAACGTTGACCATGAATATTATGACCATAATTAATCTTGTTTGATGATCCTGTAAAGGATTTTTGAACTAGGTTTTTTAAAGAAAATATTCATAGTGAACTAAGCAATGACCCTTTTCTTATATTTTTTAACAAAAATGACTTTCGATAATTTGGGAGATTATTATACTGCTGATACTGGTAATGATTATCTTGCTAACGATGATGATTGTCGTTCTGCCCTTTGTGCTGGCTTTCGTCGCCATCTTTATCAGCATCATTAAATTCCAAATGATGAGGATGATGCACTATTACACGTAAAACATATAATTTACTGTTTATTAGGCAGTGCCAAAAACGTTTGTCAAAAAATGCTGTATTGCTCTGTTGCCAAAACAATAATATGCAATTTCTCTTTTTTTTTTTTTTTTTTTTTTTTTTTTTTTTTTTTTNTTTTTTTAATTATGAGTATATATTCCAATGATCCAATATCAAAACTACATTTTAAATTTGAAATATGTTCTCATGACAGTTGGAAATAAAGAACAAATAGAAACAACGTTTTTTAACAGATACAACATTGTTATGTGTCAAAAGTCTGAAATGTTAATGAGTGAAAGAGAATCATTATCTAAAAATTCGTTTGACATGTTTTATTGAAAAAACTAATCCAGTTATCATGATTTAGTGTAAATAATTAAAAATATTCATTTTAAATCATTGACAGTCTTGAAAAGCGTACTAATTCCATGAAAAACGTAATACAAGTATAATGTTATTCCTAATTCACTTGGTACTAGATACCGGTTTACTAATGCAGGTTGATTACATATGTTTGGGAAATATTGAAGATTAACCATGTGTCATGGTCTAAAAGCACAGTCGTTTAACAAGGTCAGACCAAAGTAAAATCAACTGACCAAATTTAATGACCAAAAAGTTAATCAACAGTTTTACAACCTGTGTAGTCATGTTTAACTATGGTAAAAATGAATCACGGTTTACATATAACTTTGGGCTATGTTTTGACAATAAGTAACTTTAATATGACTGATGTAACCTAAGTCAGACCATTGTCTTATCATGGCTTCTAATTGTCTTAATCGCCCAGAGTCAAAGTCAGATCGAATGCCATCCGACCTTGTTTTGACCACGGTCAATTCTGATTCAAGGTCTACATCTCACATGGGCCGTTTTACATTCGTGTGCATATCAGCCGTATACATTTTAATAATATTATTTATTTCGCCGCGTCCACAAATAATGTTCTCAGCAACACGCTTGTTTCATTCATTATAACGACAAATGTTGAAGCCATTTTCATTGTCAGAAAAATGACGTCAGTGCTGCATTTATTAAATGCATGCATATTTAATAGTTTAACAACGTCATAAAGAAACACAGCTACGATAAGGTTGCTACGATAAATTTTCAATAATCCGTTATATCTTATCAACAGATTGTGGGTCACCACCAGAAGTCTTGAATGGAACGGTCCATGAGGAAAACACCACATTTGGATCCGTGGCAACATTGATATGCGATGTAGGCTACACAGTGACTGGCAGCAATGTTTTCGTTTGTTCCAGCAATGGTGTTTGGAATAACACTGATCAAACCTGTCACATTGTCGGTATGATATTAAAACCTATAGGTGCATGCTTCATACAACATCCAATAAATAGCTTATTGCATTAATTCGCAAAATATATTTATAATTCTTTAAATTACTGATATAATCGACACCAAATAAATATAAATTCATTTTGCAAATAGTGATGAATTATTATATGTTCTATAATAAAATGAGTCCGTGTTTTTACAGATTGTGCTTTACTACCAGAACTGAAAAACGGGAAAATAACGTATATAGACAATACAACTTTTGGGTCGACTGCAATTCTGGAATGTGATAAAGGATAAAATCTCTACGGCAGAAATCATTCCAAATGTACTGGCAGTGGCGAGTGGGTCGATACGTACCACGGGTGTGTCCCTGTAGGTTAGTCGCTTAGCATACTTTTATGTCTCATTTCTCATGTGCATGTAAACGAATCGTGAATAGTAATGCCTGCTGTTTTAAATCATTATTTCAAATACTTGTGTTATTGTTTGTAAGTTATTGAATTAAATCGGTAAGCACTGTTTAAATGCTCGTGTTGAACATAATCCATGTATTGTTATTTAGATTGTGGTCGTTTTAAGTTATCATACAATGCCTACCTGACTGCTACGACCACTACTTACGGAACAGTTTCAAAAATTCAATGCAACAGAGGCTACCTGTTTGAGGGAAACGATACAACTTATACATTACACATTACACAGCCATAAATGCGACAGAAATCAATCAACAGCGTCGCACAACCAAAGTGTTAATGCTTGATACAAACATGTGCACAATACTAAAACATTTGGTATGCAATTAGTATAATATGCAATATAAATTCGTCGTGTATGAGGTATTCAAATAGCATTATAGATATCTTCTTTGTTTTCCAATTATGTTTTCTTATGCATAGTTCTGGGAATCGAATGTTTATATTTCTAATTATTGCCAGTTCAGTATGTGTCTGTGTTTTCTTCTTATTTTGTAGCATTTGAGATCGTTGGTTGTTCCGCTTCAGAATTTGATACTGATAGTGAATTTTCAAGTGCGAGGAAAGAGTTTGAACTAATGTAGATTTGTACTCTAGCTAGTAACGTTCAATGATTCAATAAGGTAATTAATATGGAATACTTTTGTTCTATGTACAATTGAAACCTGAATACGACAATACTGAATATCCACACGAAATTGTCCTACATAATTGCATTTGATGCATCTTGTAATGCGCTTGAAAATACAGATTATACGTTTTGTGTACCCATATTGCGCATGGTAATGATTCAATTTCAACTTGTTCTTGTAAACGCCTAGGTGTAAACCGAATAACGCCAACAACGGACTTTGTTTCACGTGACCTTTCCCTTTACCCAAGTCTTGTCATCGACACACCGTTCCCATCGTTCTGTTTCATGCCTTCCACATCTTTGCTGAGCTCAGCATCCGTCTGAAATACAGTACATGAAGCAATACAAATATTTTTTTTAATTTTGCGTTTGTTTATATATAACGTGTAGGTTTAAAATTGTAAATTTATGAACGTTAAAAAAAACAACAGTCTGAGAACCAGTAAAACTGTATATTTAAATGTTTCTGTGGATGACAAGATAGAATTATTTTTCATATATTTTACAAAGACACGATGACAAATGTGAAAATTCTACATTATGTCTAATCATATACCTTGCGATACAAAACGTTTGGTCAAATTTGCTATTAACGCAAAATATATATTTATAACAAATAAGGTAGCAAAAGGATACCAAGGAAACGAACCTAATAAAATACATAAAAAAGCATCGACGTTGGTCTTTATGAACATAACGATGCAGCCTACATACATACAAGGTCAATGGATTGGGATTTTGAATTCCTTGGCACGCCTGACGTACTATTCGTCGACAAATATGATGAAGTGTGTTTCTGCTTCCGTCTTTTCAATGCCGCTCGAACCTTTGAAAAAGAACATAAATATTATATTATTGTAATTATTAAGTGAATCATTATTTTGAAAGTTTATGTTTCCATAGTGAACCTGTCACGTCATTGTTATAGAATTTATTTCATGTTTACGTATTTAAAATACGATTATTCTACATAAGTCAAGACTGAATTTTATTTAAACAAACCTGGGTATTGAGCAAGCAATGGAAAATAAATATCAGCAAACCCTGAAAGCATATATGGAATAAATAAAAATACATTAAAATAAGAAACATGAGAATGAATGAAATTACAACAACAAAGAGTAGTACACTGTAAGACTAATCGCATAATCAACATGATAAAAAGCGAAATGTCTTCTTATCGTTATTAATATTTGAAAAAGCACTGGTCGTTGTGTTAAGAGTAGAAGTAGTAATAGTGGTAGTAGTAGTATTCAGTAGCAGTAGAATTATTAGAAGTTCGTGTTGTTATAGTAGATGAAGCAGTACCTGCAGGCTGTTGCACACTGCAAACACGTACTGAACCCAGGCCATGGTTTCGTTCACGTAAAACATACCAATCACCCATGTGCAGCCCATCAGCGGAAGAAGCACGCAGAGACAGCGAACACCTGCTCTGTAATATACAAGCAAAGACACACACACAGTTAAAAAATACTACAAAATCAATGCTGCCATAGAGGTGATAATCCAGTTGTATATTTAAGCACACACATATCGTTCTACTATAAAATACATGTTGTCATGTAACAGTTAAGACGAGTACTGCGAGTCAGACTTTAAATTGGCAGAAGTTTGCATGTTTATGATATAGTATGATAACACTTATGGACTCCAAAAGTTGAATATATAAATGGTATTGTTTCCATGCGGGATAACTTTCGTTTATGAACATAACGATGCAAATATAGAGCTAGACGCGGTATAAAATTAAGTCAAGAAATGTTTGCATATCGATACGTTTTATATGGCGCATCAAACTAAATGATGATCATGTCCGAACAAAAATTGCCTCACTAACATGATACGGCAATACTTTTTAAATGAGCATTTCTTTAAAAGTTTTCATATTGCAGTATGAAAATATCTCCACAATAAAATACGCATAGTTGTTGTATGCTTTTCGATGGCCTGTTAATGTTAAGTATTTCTATTACAACACAGTTTTCACTTATAATAAAGTATTGATTAAATGCACTTTCGATCTTTATATGATTATACATTATATGAATACTATGTACATTAATCCGAGCTACGTAATGGGGCATTATACTTTAGCCTCGCTCTGGGAAAACGGGGCTTAACGCATACTGCATTTGCCTAAAGTGTCACTCCAGATAAGCCGGTGGAATCCGCACAGTTTAATCATAAACAACTATTGCCGCATTTATGCTATTTTTCTTTTAAAGGATGTCTCTTCTAAACAAAAATCCATTCTAGGAGGAAGGTGTCGTCCCTGATATGCGGACTGTATTAAGCCCCTCTTCCCCAGAGCGAGGCTCAATTATGAACAAAAAAGAGTAATCGTTGTTAGAACGACACATATTTGCTAAGCAATCTTTAAAAACGTACTTATTAAAACTATTTGTGTTTATTTATATAATACCATATAAGCTTTCAATATGCACCTTTAACAAGAGATTAATTTCGTTTTATCGTGTCTCAAACAATTATTATTTTGTTCCTCTGCTGAATCTTAACCTTTAAATAATACTATTGTAATTAAATATATTTTTATTCTCTCTGATTGCTTTTTTATTTGAATGTAGAGTAGTAGGTTAGACATAAACCAGTTTAAATCTCCAAGGATTTGCATTGACCATTCCAAAGCGATGGCATTTTAATCATTCTTTTGTTTAATGTATATATTGGCTTGTATTGCATAGCCAATTGGTCATATGCCTTTACTTAAAGAAAATCGGAAACGAATTTATTATCTGATAAGCTTTCTGGAGTTTCCTTTTTCCGATGTATTGGGTTTTGGGCAAACGTCTTTGTTTTACGAAATGTAAAACTGGTGCAACTCCAGTGATATCATCGGTAAACATATTAACATTCACTGGTTCTTGATTTACGGTAACACATCACCTTTACACACAATTCGCAATACACAATATGCGAATGGTTAAACTAGGGTCAATGCTTTGTAAATACGTTTGCAAATGGCGAGGATTTGTATATGTAAGTTATGCAATATGCATACTATTAAAACATACTCAATCTTTCTCTTCGTAGACCTTTCAGATAGTGTTCTAGCCCGAAACATGGTTCTTATCACAAGGACCAGAAGTATCAAATTAACCTGAAATAACAATGGCAACACCATCATAAAAATACCACGCATGTTATAACCTCTACAGTCAGATTTAAATTAACCGCTGTATATAATACCATTCTAAACATGAAAAAGACACTAAAATAAATATTAAACTAAAAGGAAAGAAACATAATCACATTCACGAGCTTTAAGGGCATATTAAACAATCAAAATAAAACACTCTAACGTGCTATACAATCACATTAAACTAACATGCAAAGTTTTTGTAATAAATGTTAGCTTTAGTTTGTTTATAATGAGATCATGTTTTAGTAAAATTGAAAAAAAATGTTACTATGATAATGAGTGCAGCTGGGCCGACGAAAGACCATATGAGTCCCCCTTCTAAGGATATCCAACAGCTGTTACAAAATATAAATAAGTAATAGTAAGTTGCCGCGGATTGGTTTCGTGTAAGCGTTGACAAGTAACCGATTGAAAAAGCGTTCATCAGGGCGTTTTATTTCGTCGTGCTAAGTTGTTTTTTTAAAGAACATGAATATAATTGAGTGAACAAACACTGCGGGGTATCACGTGATCACAAAAGTACATCGTACGCATAAAATGGCGGAACAAGCTCTCGCTTAATGACGAAAATCAAGGTATTCTCATATTTTATCATATCAAAATAAATGCTAACTATGCGCAAAGTACCCGCGTAGTCGCCTTATGTACTCCGGTAATTGTGGTTTTTCTTAGATTTCTGAACTTTTCTAAAACATTCAGGAACAATAAACAATGAAAATTTCTACATCGTCTGAACACACTTTATTTTGACGCGTTTGCTATTCAAGATGACAAACAGCGCAGAAAATACAACATTTTTTGCTTTATAACATGCTTAGAATATGTCGTACAAAGTTTTGCACGTTGTGTAAGCTTTATAAGATCTGTGGCGAGGAATTTGGAAAATAGTACATCGTCTGAACGGTTTTTGTTTGAGTACATCGTCTGAACGGTTTTGAGTACATCATCTGAACTGCTTCTGTTTTTACTTTTAATGTGATGTTTATCATAAAAAGTGTTACTTGAACGTCTCCGGAAACGTATGTTGCGCTTTAAATCCTCGCCCGGGTGCTTAAATTTCTAGCAGACCATTATTTTCTGCAAATTAAACGTTTAAGTAACAAGGACATATTCTCGCTCTTTCTTCTATCTGGACGTCTGCTGAGGTAGGAGGTGCTTAACAATGATCAAGTCGATAGG
>VMBQ01003331.1:22511-71037 GCA_007657795.1 Dreissena rostriformis
AAAGTGAAAACAGAAGCAGTTCAGATGATGTACTCAAAACCGTTCAGACGATGTACTCAAACAAAAACCGTTCAGACGATGTACTATTTTCCAAATTCCTCGCCACAGATCTTAAAAAGCTTAAAGAACGTGCAAAACTTTGTACGAAATATTCTAAGCATGTTATAACGCAAAAAAAATGTTGTATTTTTTCGTTGTTTGTCATCTTGAATAGCAAACGCGTCAAAATAAAGTGTGTTCAGACGATGTACAATTTTCATTGTTTATTGTTCCTGAATGTTTGAGAAAACTAAAGAAATCTAAGAAAAACGGCAATTACCGGAGAACATAAGGCGACTAAGCGGGTACTTTGCGCATAGTTAGCATTTATTTTGATATTATATAATATGAGAATACCTTGATTTTCTTCATTAAGCGAGAGCTTGTTCCGCCATTTTGTGCGTACGATGTACTTTTGTGATCACGTGATTCCCCGCAGTGACAAAGCAATATTGAGTATTGACTTAACAATATTGAGTAATGACTTAACAATGAATTATTTTAACACTATACATCAACTCAATGTCTTAATCGTTGAATAAGTGGTCAATTTGAGTATGCAATATATTGGATGTATGCTTACAAATGCAAGTTGTGTATGTTATTATTCTGACAACGGGTAAGAAAGATTCTATCTTAAAAGATTTGTTAGAATTTTTTTGCATTTTCAAGTATGTGTATTAAACATTAGTGTTTCATTGGTGAAAGAGATATTTTGAAGGAGGTTTTAAGGGATTCTTACAATTGTTTGTTGCCATAGCCTTTCAGTTGAGTGATTCCCATTGAGATACCAACAATAACGGCTGGAAAACCTGTCAGAAAGACAACACCGGGATGTATTCGACGTTCCATGCACATACGAATAGAAAATAAGAGCTATAACCGTACATATAAATAACATGAAACGTTCATATTCATGATAATAGTTCTTAGCACAAACTTTGTTTCACATCTCACTTTTTTCACCTTTTTGATGCAATTCATTGTAATTGATTGGTGCTTCACATGGCCATTTTGAACTTGGTAACATAGCACGCATGTGAAAGGCTCAATATTAGAAGTCATAAACACAAAATGGTTGAGTCTATGTGCGTGTGTTACATAATCCGAGCTCGTACGTTGTGCCATTCATCATGCAATTTTAAAATAACTTTCCACAAACAACCATCATGTTGATACGGCGTATCGCGAGTTACATCATTGAGGTAGGAAACCTCAACGGTCAATGTCACAATTAGAGGTTAAAAGTCAAATTTAGTCAAACAAACGTTTTGCCGGACAGTAACTTCACAATCAACAAATCCATTGTAAAATATTAACAATAGACTCGACATATTGACGCCATGCATCTAGTTAGCAATAAACTACATGTATGATGAACATTATTTGTGCGTTCAAATTTGATCACATATATTTATAAATCATTTACGTACCCCACGCTAACGGAAGCATCCATTTTAATCTTGACTTAGTTACAAAGACATATAGCACGGTAACCGCTATGTCTATTCCCTCTGCCAGAATCAGGAAGAATACTACTAAATATATGTATTGCAGTAAAGCCGCTACTGTTGTGCACACGATCTGAAACAAAGAAAAATTAATATCGAGGTTTGCAACAAACGTTTAAACTCCTCTTTAGATAAATATATATAAACATTAATTTACAATCACAAACATATTAAGCATCCACAATTCGGAAAATCACAAGCAACATACAAAATGAATGTGTTATGCTGTAAAAATAGTTTAAACGCTGTCCGAGTGTTATTATTGGATAAAGGTGCAGACTAATACAAACGTATATGCCTTATGTGGAAGTCTCTCATGAGAACTAACTTTCATGCCCTATAACAATCAAGGAATGTTATACATGTGTGACATTTGGATGCATTTTGAAGATCAGAATTTCGAAGGGAGAGGTATTCAATAACGATTTACAGAATCAGTTTGAATTCAAACTGTAAAATGTTACCTTATTCTCTGTCCGATCCACTCCTCCAAGAAATATAGCATATGACATAATCAACGCACATGAAAGATTTAACAGTAATATTAGACGATCTGATCTCATGTATCTGAAATTATAAAGGGATATCACTTGTGCGTGGAGCTTATTACATTTTATCATTTGATGAGTATTATATCATATAAACAGTGCACGGGAATAAAGTGAATGTGATGTTTTCAACAATGTTTTAGTTACGTTATTGCTATAGTTTAACGATCAGCAAAGAGTTTAGATTTACAGATTATTTATGAGTATGCCACAATACTTAAGCAAATCGGTAAACGAGTAGTAATGTAAATATGCACACCTCCATAGAGCCGTGTGAACGACAACAGTGATTATTAAACCAAGCATCGATACACTGCAGCCAATTATGGAAATCAAATTGAGTGCGAATGTGTTCACGTTTTCCTGTAAGTAGAGAACATACAGTTTTAAATAAAGCAATAGTAATAAAAAACAAGTTAATTACTCAAAACATTGGTGTTTCAGGTAGACAATTTAGGAGTGAACCGTATTTATTAACTTGTATAAACACTGATGAATATACGTTTCCGAAACTTGATCACAATTGTAATTGTATTATTTGTATAAGCGCAGCTTACCTCTACCCATGGATTCACGAGGATCGCAAAATTTGTCAGATGGTTGCACGTGCAGGTAGAAGAATAAGTTGTCGAATTACTGAGACTGCAGCCAAATGTATCCCATGCGAATCTAAAGATGGATAACTCTATACATCAACATATAACGCCAGTGAAGGTTACACATTATATAGTGCTTTAACAGTTTTACATAGAAAAACACATCTACAAGATATCTACACTTCAATAGGCGATCGAATTATTTAAGTTCACCGGAAACATGCCGCTAAACCAGACTTAACATGTATAATCATCCTATATTTCACCAGCACGTAAAAAACAACACAAGACACGTACACAATATTTAATTATCAAATGTTTTAATATAAAACTTAAAAAAAAAATGTATATTCGCCTGGTAAATTCTAAGTCTTCGCCCATTCGACATGTCAAAAGGGCAATCAGTTATCAGCTTTGACTATTGATATTAGAGTTTACAACACAACACATTGAACACTTTAATGTTGAACAATCTATATGAACTATATGTATCCCTGTTTTTGCTCTCCATCGAAAAGTAACATACAGCGATGCCAAACATAGACATAGTTTTTATACCTTGATGTGTTCCAAAAAATGCAATCAGGCTGGCCTGAGTTGTTCTGAAAAACGACAATGATACACGGTGTTTCCCATCATGTAATGACAAGAAGTACCAATGATTAAATGTTGTATGCATGTAGCATGAAAACAAAAACAATAAAACAATGTTCAGTAAGGTTTCTTATAAAACAGTCATTGACGTGACAAACTAAATATACTTAATATGATTACCTGAACATAGCCAAGCGTTAATGTTATACTAAAGTCTGGATTAGCTTCCCAGTTATCCATTGTGACTGCGACTACTTCTGATAAAATTTCTTTTTGCGTGTTACTGAAACAAAAAACATTTGGTTGTTATGTACTTAATTGCAGATAAATATTTACAATGTAGCCGTTTTGTTTGTGAAATTAGACTGTCTCTACGCCTTTTTAACAAAAGTTAGACTCTACCACTCCGAGCTTTACCGCAAATACTTTACCTTTCATTTCCGACATTGTTGGATGACAAAATGCCTGACAGATTCTTGTACACTACTGTTGTAAAGGTAGACGATTCTGAAACAAACAATAACAGCTTAAACGTAAAAGTATGACTTCTTTAAACATTGATGTTTTTAATAATTTTCACTATAATAATGATAATTAAAATATGTCATGTTTTCATAAACGGCGCAACACAATACACCATATGTAAAACGTGTGCATTTACATACTATGAAAATGGAAACTCACGTGAGAGTGATGACTTAGGCAGCAGTATCGAACTCTTAATGTCTTCATGCTCATGTTCCTTAGGGAATCGAATGTCGGTGGAATTGATGTCAAGACGACTCACGTGCAGTACTGAAACCATACAGAGATGTCTATTACCAGATAATATTATATTGCAGTGTCTTTTCAAAAAAATGGAACCAGCATGGTTTGTACATGTTTATGGTGACGCGCCATTTTTTGCCATATCAGTCAGCCATTTTTGTCATATTTGTTTATATATTATACCGATCACTTGCGTAAGATATAACCCCTAAAGAACAAATGAAAATTTAAATGGGCATTGATTTAAGCAAGCAACAGTAAGCAATGTATACTGTAGCGCATTCGATCGTTATTTTCCCAATTATTTTGATACCTAATTTGTCCATATATCATAGTGTATTTTATATTCTGTTTTATTTATTTCAGACACTTCTCTTTTTCAACTATTTCTTAAAACAATTTAACATAAGAAAATATTTATAATAGTTAACAAGATCATCGGTTCATGAACAACTTAAAATGAACGCAATTTAAATTGCATATACGTTATTATACAAAAAATAACTTTAAATCGTGTCATGTAATTTTAATTTGACTTAGTGCAAACTGTCGATTATTAGATATAAATACAATCAAAACAATACCAATACCTACCGATATTAGCTGTCTTGACAGTTTTTGATACGTCATTAGACGCGTTCATTAATTTTGATATCACACCGATGTAACGGTCCACTACTTGTAATACTTCTGTCGCTCCCGTTTTTTCTTTCTCATTTCCCTTTGAAGAAGGAAAGCAATGTAACTTTTTGTTTGATTTTGTATTGCCTACGCTGTGTTATTTATTTGGCTAATAATAAGTATCGATTCAATTACAAACAAAATGAATCTGCAATCTATAATACATAAATAAATAACAACATAAACGAAATCTAGTCGTAATAAAATGCAATTAGTCATTTAGTAGTTTTATTACGTCTGTTGAGTTTTTTTTCTTAACAGTTTCTATCGCTTTTGCTTTAATGGGACTGTTTACCACGAATGACGAAAACACAAAAGTTCTAAAATACCGTTTTTTTTCACAATTATTAGTTTATATTGATTTAAATATCACGACTGGTATATTAAATTACTTGAAAAAAATTCATATTTTCAGTATATTCGGTAATAAAATTTCGCGATGTGAAATCAAAAGTACATCGCAAAAATAGGTGACATAATGATATACACACTATAAATAACGCAAGTAGATTGATCATTTTATATATAAAATATATACAATTCGTTAAGCATGCACAATTTGCATTCCTGGGTTTACCACGTGACGATGATGATCAATCTACCTGGGCTATTAATAGTTAACTGGTAGTTACCTGGTATACATACCCAGTAAAAATAAATAAATAAAAAAATTAAGTAAAAATAAAAAAACAACTTTTTTCAAGTAATGTTATATACTAGTCGTGATATTTAAATCAATATAAACTAATAATTGTAGAAAATACGGTATTTTAGAACTTTTCTTTTTTCGTCATTCGTGGTTTACAGTCCCTTTAAACATCGTCTTAATTGCAAAACTGAAACACGATACAATGCTCAATTTGAAATACCTTATTGTCGTTATTTTCCTCTATGCTCTTCCACGACAAAGTATTGCGCGTGTCAAGTAAGTTGCTTGTGGTGTCTAGAAATTTCTAGTTAAAGATGCACAAATGTAGATTATAAATATAATTTTCTCGTCTCGATATTATAGTTGTAAAGATAACTTGTAGATGATACGTAGGCCATGTTAAATGTTATGTTGTTTTAAAATAATAATTATAGTATACTCAATCAATTGTAATTTTATTGTAACTGATATCAAATGCACACATGCCAAACATGACTCAGATTTAGTCAAAGCATCATACGAAAACACTGTGTTATGTTCCTTTGTATTCTTATAGTAGAAAATGCCAACTTAGAACGATAGCCTATTAATTAAAGACATGGGATATTGGGGACGTTATTTGTTTTTATCATTTTAGTTTTTACGAAACCTGAATAATATTAAAATTCAATAAGCTGATCAGTTCTTGCGTTTTGTGGAGTTGCTCTTAACTATTGTTGACAATATTTATTGCACAGATAAAAGTCCTTAAACTGTAAAGGAGCAAAAAATCCTATAAGCAGCTTTAGGTTTAACCATTTCAACATAAACATCATTGTCCATGGATGAACTCGATTCAGAACTTTAATGGAAACGAGTGGAGAAGGAAAACTGACATTGGTGATAAACTCAGTGAATTATGAGGCTCTGCATTACATCTGACAACCATCTACACAAGAAAGTATTAAGTTTGAAATTGCTTTTAAAGGTTGTGTGTCCGACTAATTAAACATGAAAATACACATAATAACGGGATAAACTATTTCATATTACAGAGCTGGAGTTTTTCCTTTCAGCGCTTACCCTCGGTCAACTTCATCAAAAAGCCTATGTCTGGAGTTTCGTGTAAATCACTTTAATAATAACATGACCGGATAGTCTTGATAACGACATGTACACTCCCTAATTAATTTATCATTTAGTTGCTCTAGATTGTGTAAAGCATTTAACTATCCGTATAAAAAGCATGCGGGTGATACCTAAAAGAGGCAAATAAGATTGTCAGAATAAGAGTTCCAAACTACCATCTATCAAGTTATGCTCAATTAAAACGTTAATTATTAATACAATTTTTTAAATACAATACCTGTACTTGGTCGTAAGTGACTTTAGTAATATTCTCACTAGCTGTTACAATTGTGTTCAGAATATCTGTGACCTTTTGTAGTTCCCCACTACTTGTCGAAGAGCTACTGTTATTGCGAGATGCCGAACTTGTTGATACGTTAGTTATAGAAGAAAGTTGATCAAGATTTTCAGATAAGCCCTCTTCCGTGGGACTAGCTTTTATGGCATCAACCTACATAAGATTTTATTTTTTTTAATATTATTCATTATCATTTCAAATTAATGTTTACGTCTTTACAATTAGTCAGGTGGTAACCCAATTGTATTTATTTTGGATATTGTTATATATTTGTGAGTCGTTTTTAGTAAATGTGTTTTGAGTTTCATTGTTTGGCAATTGGTATATTGCAAACAATAAGGGACCTTACGCTTGCGAATCATGATTTTTACTTTAGCAAATGTGTACCTGGGCAGAAATCGTCTCGATCTCCTTACGAACACATCCATCAACAGGAGGAAGCCATTCACCGTTATTTAAACACTTTCTTGTGATAATGCCCACGGCTTCCTTATTATGACAATCAATAACTTGAATGACCCCTGGTGACGTTGGTGGCCAGTATCGATCGGCTTGATCTGTATTGGCGGTACAGTTCTGCACTTGTTTTTCAACTAAAATATAAAATCGTTAAGATCAATATATAACTATTATAATTCAAATACATGTATGTCTACAATAATTACTTCCATTTAGTTTCACAATTCATTTAAGAAACGCAATGTACACAAGGAAAGTTTTATATGACACAACATTTTTTATACCTGGAACAACCAACCTAATTGATCACTATATAACATTACAAATACAATGAATATACTTAAAACCAAAGCAACAAACAATACTTATAAATCAAAGAGAGATAATTTTGAAAGAAAAATATCATACGTTATGCAAACGTTATCACTGTATTTAGATAAATCAATAAATTGTTAAGACACAAAATACATATAATCAGTACTCATGCATTTGAATGATTAATGAGCAAGTTGCAATTGCATTCTGGCATCGATCTATTAATCAAAATTACTTCGAAATGCTATTGAACCACACTCTGCGCAGAAATATGACTGGTTTCAATCATATCTTATTTCGTCATTGGTTCAAGTTGGGCCAAAACTAGACCTACAGGTCAAAACTAAGAAACACATGTTATCGTTATTTTTAACGTCGTTATATGGATTAAGTTGGCATGAGAAAAATAAGGTACTCGATCAAATTTTAGACAAAACGTTTTGACCACTCTTAAAGCCACATATATAACTCAATCTTGCAAAAACTGTGTTAGAAACGTTTTTTTATCAATATTTTGACACACTTTGAATCTTGTTTAAGAGCGATCAATAAATAAGTCCATAACTAAATAACTATAAATGCTTAATCCAAATCTGGATCAAGTGAGGTAAAACACTTGTTTACCTGGTCAGTTCTTAGCAAAAGCCTTAGACATACTGTAAATGAGGACCCTTATTAATACCCCGTGGGGAATCTAATATTTACAGGATACCATAGTAAGATAAGACAAATTTATATGGTTATCATGTATTTTCGTCGTTCCAGTTTTTGAAAAATAACAAAATTTCAAAATGACCATTTAGTTAAATGTTCGAGTGTATGTTTTATCATGCAACCCGTTGCATGCTGTTAATTAATGTACATGTCGTTTGTCTATTAATGAAACTTCTTATATATACCGAGGACATGTATTTTATGAAAAAAAAACGGAAAAAAACACACTAGCCTTTCACACAAATTGGTGGTCTTCCGCTCCATTCGCCATTCGACAAACAGGTTATACTCTTAAATCCCGATATTACATAGTTGTCGGCACAAGCAAAGGACACAGTTGTATTTTGAACATATGGTACTTTATCACCTGCGATAATCGTCACCCCTTCACTGACGTTCAACCCTTCACAAACTAAAATTATAAACATTTTTCACGATCGGTCTAAGAATGATTGCATGAATGATTGATTGAAAGAATGAATGAACGTTTGAATGAATGCATGAATGGTTGAATGAATTAATGAACGTATGAATGAATGCATGAATAATTGAATGAATGAATGAATGAATGCACGAATGAATGAATAAATGAATGATTGAATGAATCAATCAATCAATCAATAAATTAATGAATGAATGAACATGAATGAAGTAATAAATACATGATTTTTTAATCATAGTTTTTGAAATGTATTATTTAATGAATGAATGAATTAATGAAAACATAAATGAATGCATTCATTAATTAAATTGAACAAACGACAAACGAAAACAAAGAATGTGTTAAATTTAGTTTAACGATAACAATATCTACATCTGTTTGGTCATTTGAACTGCATTTTACCAACAGCTACACAATCGGCGAAATGCGGCCTCTCCCAATTCCCAGTTTGTCCTGCAGCGAGACATTTTGTCGCATCACTTTTATCGCCTAGTGTATTGAGAATATAATATCCGACATCGCAGACCATAATAGCCTGCGCACCAAACGTAGTCCTGTTGCCACTGTATGTTACTACCTGCTGAAGACCTTTACCAACCGGTCCGCAATCTAAAATTCATGCGACAATACGTATTGGCTCAGGGGTCCTTATATTACCATCTGATACTTAGTTTGTTCGTAACGATATGCATATGAAATCATTTGCTTATGATGTAAGAGTAGCATTAACATATAGGAGCTCATGAGATAATACATATTTTAATTTACTGGTATAATGTTACTGAAAAAAATATAGCCAAATAATAATTTTGATAACCTTCAACTAAGTTGAGGTGAACACATATCTTCTGAACCATATTGTTCAATAATGTAGTCAAATCAAGCTTCACCTACGGCTATACAAGTTGTAAATAACAAGTAATTTTTTTAAACTACTTGCTATCGACCGTTAAAAATATATTTTGTTTTACAAAATAATGACGTTGAACGATTGAACCCACAATTCAAACGGTATAATAAAATACAATATAAACAAATGAAGTAAACCCACCGACTGGTTTGCATATTCCATACGTCTTAGACCAACTTGCATTGCTGAGACATTCAGATGTGTTGTCTCCTACCATAATATACCCCTTATCGCAGCTTATATTTGCCAATGATCCAAAAGTTGTCTTGTCCAGATACATATGAGCATTTGCGATGTCGCTCAATCGCCCACAATCTAAATGCACATCAATACTTTTCAAACCAAATTATTGATTAAACAATTATAACGCGAAATAAGTATTCGTTTACTATCGTTTTATGAAAAATTTATAGAAAATGTTACGTGTTAACTTTTATAGACGTTTAATTGTACATGAATTAGTGTTGTCGTTTTAAGAATAAGGTAACTTAAAACTTACCGATCGGTCGACATGTGAAATTGACATTGGACCAATTTCCATTGCTCTGGCAAGCTGATTGATTGTTTCCGATAAGAATATACCCAGTATCACACGATATATTTACAACAGTCCCGAACGTTGTCGTGGGTTCGGAAGATATTTCTCCATGGGTAGGTGCTGATAAAACTCCACAATCTGCCATAAGATTTAAGGTTTGAGTTCCATTTGTCATCGACATATGTGAAGTATGTTCAATAGTTGAAGTGGTAGTAGATGACCACGCAGAAGACTTTGTGGATTTTGTAGAGATTGTTGTTGCCTCAGTATAATTTGTAGAGAAAGACGAAGGCGAGGGGGAATGAGTCATGGAGTTTGAAGAATGTCCTTTTGTGAGCGTTGACGGATTCATAGATGTCGGCGATTGGGTCGATGCGACGCCTGCTGTTAATGTTTTTGTCGTTGAATCAATGCGTGTGTAATCTGTTGTCTTACCTGATAAGGTGACAGTTGAAGTGTAAGAAGGCGATGTGGATTTATAAGAAGAAGTAATACTCTTCGTTGAGTTAGAAACTGAAAACGTTGACGAAAAACCCGTTGTAGAAAACGCATGTGTTGATTTAGCAGTAGAAGTTGCTGACTCTGGGGTTGTTGGTGTCGTAGCTGTCATAAATATATTGATTGTATAAATACAATTCTTAACAGCCTGCGATGACTCTATGAGAAAATTGCAAATATTTTACCCCCCCAGTATAATAACACATTACATGTGTAATATCCTAGAAACAAAGAGACGATGACGTTTACAAAGCAACAAATATAGTGGCTGAATATGGTATCGAAACATTTTCGATTTTCTAGTGTGAAATACGAAATAGGTTTATCAATTTATAGATATCGGTTTCAAATTCAAATGTTAATGAGTTAAACCACGAATCGGTTGGGCAGTTTAGTTAAAATAATGGCCAAGCAGAATGGCAAACAAGTGTTTATTGAATCGCACTGCAGAGGCATTTACATGTATACACATTAGCCGCGTGGATATGTAACATTTAACACCAAACAATAAGTCCCACTTTTGCGAGATTGTATCAATACAATTAAAATAGTCTACCTGTCAAATTGCCTTATTCATACGGTGTGCTTTTTCAAACATGACACTCACCCAGAGGGCTGCAAGTCTGTCCAGTACTGTTCCAGTGTCCGTTGGTACCACATACGGAAGTGTTACTCCCTTGAATGGTATACCCAACGTTACACGTGATTGTTACGATCGATCCTAATGTCGTTGTTGTTTGTGTCACAATTCCATTTTGGGGTTCCATAAAAATGCCACAATCTTTAAACAAACAAGGCTAATCACCATAGGATGACATATGCCCCCTTTTCCCACGTTTTCCTAAACCTAAACGCAAAGTGTTTTGCCACATTTTTTGAAACCTAAACGCAAAGTTTGACGGAATTTTAGACGGACAGACGGACAGACCGACTGTGCGATCACTATATGCCCACCTTCGGGGGCATACTAAAAAACTACAGTAACATAAAACATATTTCAACACAAATCACAACAGTTAATCCATGGGCACTCAAACTAAATCGAGTAAGTAATGTGCGATTTAAGGATCATTCATAATAAAACACATGTTAACCAACTTAATCATATATTTAATAGGTGGTCTTTTCCATGTTGGTTTATATTTTGCTTTCATAGTCATTAAGATACATTTTTTAAAATGAACAATATCAACACCGATTTTGTTCGTTTTATTTTACTTAAATGAGTTATTGTGGTCAGTCTATTTCCGGCGTCCGTTATAATGCGTCGTCAGCTTTTAGCTCGTTACCACTCTAGAGGCCACAGTTATAATCAAATCTTGATGACACCTGGTTTATCTTAACAAAAGCTATGCCTATGTCCAATCTTGGTCAAGTGCGCAATAAAACTTGACCACTAGATGACAGGTCAAATTTAAGCATACATTGTTACTACTGTAGAAGCCACATTTTGTCTCAAATTTGATGCAATCCAGTCAGAATCTTGAAAATATCAAGGCCACTTTTTAATCTAAATCGCGTGCGACCACAACAAAATCACCAAGAAAAACCTTACAAAAACCTGTTACGACTATAGAAGCCACATTTATGACTCAATATTGATCAAACTTGGTCAGAATCTTTATCTTAAAAATATCTAGGCCAAGTTCGAATCTGGATCATGTGCGTCCAAAAAACTAGGTAACCATTTTTAAATCTGAGAAATTCCCTATTTTCACTCTTAAGACGAAGCATGGTCATAATGTGTATCTTGACAATATCAAGGTAATATTTGAATCTTGGTCGAGTAGTGTAAAAACGGCCACCAGGTCGAGCCTTTAACTCATATTATTGCACTAGTCAAATCATCGCTTTCGTTTAACACATATTCAAAACATTAAAACGTCCGAACACCTAACAATCAAATTGTACCGCTTATTCCTTTTAAGGGAACATGAGTCAGTACCTTCCTATTAGGTGTCTTAAGTTAAATTGAGAAACATTTCACGGTGTATTTTATTAACTGAATTGCTGGACACAGCGTTCTGTACATACTAGGTTAGCAAATGGTCAACATTTAACTACAGTCAAACATACCAACACTCGTGCAGTTCTGACCAGTGCTTATCCAGCGTCCGTTGCTGTCACACATGGTTGTACCATTTCCATGCAGGACGTATCCGGGTTGACACAATAGTGTAGCCGTAGATCCGTATTTAGTGGATGTGTATGACACGTTGCCGTGTTGAGGAGCCGTTATATGTCCACAATCTGTCACAAGAATAGAAAAAAAACACTCATTGAAGTAATAAAACAAATATATGCATTATAGCATCTATTTAGGAACGCCAGCTGTACGCCTAATGCAGCAGTTTATGTTGTGAAATGGCACAATACATATTAAGAATTGATTTGAAATGTATTGCTTCACAAAATAATATCGAAGCGATCAATCATAATAGATCAATCGATGTATCGAAACATCATCGCTCAGTCATAGGATTCAAAATTATGTTTCGAACATTCAGTAAGATGTATTATTCTCGAATGCTTTAAATCTCTATATATATATCAAACAATGAAACTCCAGAAACCATATTAGGAGAGAAATTCTTGTACTCATCCACTACTTTTAAAATAGAACACGACTTCAAACGACCAAACCCGGGAACACCATCTTGTAACGGTTAACCCAAAGAATTGTGGGTTTAAACCGGCTTGAGGGCTAGCCGAACCTTACACCTACCCAAGAATTGATCACATAAGAAATTCGAGTCATGAACGATTTTAACCACATATACATATGAAGACAGAACGATATAACACAAATGCCAAACCGTTACGCGTAGATAAAATATGGCAGTGTCCAAGCGTCGTAATTATCGGAAATCTATTAACACGATCAGGGGACAGGTTGAAAAGTTATTAGTATACAAAAAAACAAAAAATATAGTCGATCTCTAAAAGTTACTAAATATCCAGATAGCGATGTTCTTACAGAAAATTATTAAGCAAACTATGTGCATGAAAGATCGTAAATATGTTTTATCCCAAAAAATAGCTCTGACGCTTACACCCTCTGAAGACTAAAATATGACAATATTCGAAATATGTACGGGGATACGCTGTACTGCATCCGCACAGAACACATTAAACTGATGTGGTATTTAATAAAGCAGATAATGAAACTCAAGACACTATATAAGAAGGAAAGAAATTCTTGTTTGTATCCACAACTTTCATGTTTTATGAACATCAACTATAAACACGAATACAAATACAAATTTGAAAAGAACTGTAACTATATACAAGCAAACCAATGCAACCAAATTTATCAATGGCATTGCAATTAAGTTGTATGCAAGCGGAAAATTATCATTAACAATTCTATATTCTGTTAATGTGTTTGTCTCGTTTACTAAGGAAATTTCAGATTCCAAAAGACGCATTAATAACCTGACACAAAAGACACTTAATACATTGATGTTTCGTACAAGGACAGAGGATTTAAGTCATACATTTGACCGTTAAATGTTACCGCATATGTGGATGTAGGGGCTATATACTTAAAGGTCTCATAAACATATTGTGTTATATGTATAAGGCTGTAAACAGGGTCTGGTGCTTGAATAACTATACCTGACATTTGACCATTAAGTCGACCATGAACACAATCATATTATTCTTGCTAGCGACACTCGGACTAACGATGCTTAACAGGTCTGCGATTGTATCATTTGATGTTAAACAAAATAATCTATTGAAATAATGTAATGGAATGGAATTCGATGGAATAAAAATTGTACACAGCATTCGTCTTTTTAAGTATTGATTTGATAGTTTACGTGGGACCTAGTTTGCCCCCACCATCTCATGCTCCATATTTACTTCGAGCACGAAATGTGAAATAGTTTTGTGCTGGGCAAAATTACATTTTGGACAAAGTTAATGGCTTAGATTTTTAATAGACGTATCTAAACTTGCCTTTGGGGCTAGATACATGAATTTCTGCAGGTGACACACCTTCTCCTTATGCTTAACACTTCTTTTAGATGCCTTTCCTAATATACAGCACTATAATCATGACACGATTAATGGATTGGCGTTAATGCATGAACTTGATTTTTAACCTAGGTACTTGGTACACGTGTCCAACATGTTTTGTCATGTTTAACAATTATAACTGTTCTATATTAAGAGAAGTAAAGCACAATACAATAATATTTTTCTTACCAACAATTATACAGTTCTGACCAGTGCCGTTCCACTTTCCATTGCTGTCACATATAGATGTATTGCTTCCATAAAGTTGATATCCGGTCTTACATGATAACAGTGCTGTGGACCCGTATGTGGTGGTGGTTTGTGACACGATGCCATTCAGAGGCGCATTTAAAGGTCCACAATCTGTTAAAAAAATAAGATTTACATTAAAGTGTGGCCCAATAATATACACGATAATAAGTATTTTATATAAATAAATAAATAAGTGCATACATAAATATTATGTTTTCTGTTCTTTGAAATTAAACAATAATTTTAACAAGAAGTCATTTTCGAATAGGATAATCAATTGGCGCTTAGATACTGCAATACATGTTTCACCAAGTTCGGCAACTCTGATATTAAATTATTGATACTTAATCAAGATTTCATTTTCGCTGTCATTGCGCATATAAAGTATCTTTTAAAATACTATCGTTTTTCAATAAGGTAAGTTGCTGTGTAGCTTTGTTATATTGTTTGACCATGTGATTCATGTGATTCAATGTTTTATAGTCAACGTGTTTATCAGTATATGTTTATTATATTATTATTATAATATATTTGCAATAATTTGAAAAATGCTATACAATTAAACACCTTTTTTTTTATAAGAACACACTTAAACGAACACAGACAAGCAGCGTACCATACTCACCAACAATAGTACAGTTCTGACCAGTACTGGTCCACTTTCCATTGCTGTCACATGTAGATGTATTGCTTCCATAAAGGTGATATCCGGCCGAACAAGATACTATAGCCTTTGACCCGTATGTGGTGGTGGTTTGTGACACGGTGCCATTCAGAGGCACATGTAACGGTCCACATTCTGTTAAAAAATAAGAAAATAATAAGAATTACATTAAAGTGTGGCCAAATAATATAAACGAGTATTAGTATATAATATCAATAAATAAATCAGTGCATAAATAAATATTATGTTTTCTGTTCTTTGAAATTAAAAAATAATTGTAACAAAAAGTCATTTTCTCATTGGATATTCAATTGGCGCTTAGATACTGCAATACATGTTTCACTAAGTTCGACATCTCTGGTATTAAATTATTGATACTTAATGAAGATTTCACAAGACGATTTCTTAAAAAGTAAACAGATATGGATAAGTCAAATACATGTGTATTATATTGAAAGTTGCTTTATTTAGCTTCGATAGTTCGTCTTATCTTTTACCATGTAGCATTTGGTAATGTTTAGGAACACATACGACCTTTACATAAAGACATGTTCCCGCTTTCACCGCTTTCAAATACATTGCAGAACCGTTACTGTCATTGCGCCTATAAAGTAGCTTTTAAAAAACTTTCGTTTTTGAATAAGGTAAGTTGCTGTGTAGCTTTGTCATATTATGTGACCATGTGATGAATGTGATCCAATGTTTTATAGTCAACGTGTATATCCGTTTATGTTTATTATATTATTATATTAATATATTCGCAATAATGGGCAAAATGCTGTACAATAAATTTGACACCTTTTTATAAGAACATACTTACATGATTACATACAAGCAGCGTTCCATACTCACCAATAATAGTACAGTTCTGACCAGTACTGGTCCATTTTCCATTGCTGTCACATGTAGATGTATTGCTTCCATTAAGGTGATATCCGGCCGGACAAGATACTATAGCCTTTGACCCGTATGTGGTAGTGTTTTGTGACACGATGCCATTCGGAGACACTTGTAAAGATCCACAATCTGTTAAAAAATACGATTTACATTAAAGTGTGGCCAAATAATATAAACGATTATTAGTATATGATATCAATAAATAAACAGATATAGATTTAAGTCAAATACACGTGCATTATATTGAAAGTGGCTTTATTAAGTATCGATAGTTAGTCTTTTCTTGTATCATGTAGCATTTGGCAAATTTTAGGAACACATACATACAGACATGTTCCCGCTTTTAAATACATTGCCACACCGTTACTGCCATTGTGCATAAAAGTATCTTACAAAAAACGTTCGTTTTTTAATAAGGTAAGATGCTCTGTAGCTTTGTGATATTATGAGACCATGTGATGAATTTGATTGAATGTTTTGGAATAATCGTGTATATCAGTATATTTTTTATTATATAATTATATTAATATATTCGCAATAATGGCGAAATAATGCACAATTTAACACCTTTTTATATAAGAACACACTTACACAAACACAGACAATCAGCGTATCATACTCACCAACAATAGTACAGTTCTGACCATTACTGGTCCACTTTCCATTGCTGTCACATGTAGATGTATTGCTTCCATAAAGTTGATATCCAGCCGGACAAGATACTATAGCCTTTGACCCGTATGTGGTGGTGGTTTGTGACACGATGCCATTCGGAGGCACATTTAAAGGTCCACAATCTGTTAAAAAAAATAAGATTTACATTAAAGTGTGGCAAAATAAATAAACGATTATAAGCATATGCTATCAATAAATAAATATGTGCATAAATAAATATTATGTTTTCTGTTCTTTTAAATTAAACAATAATTTTAACAAGTCATATACTCATTGGATAATCAATTGGCGCTTTGATACTGCAATACATGTTTCACCAAGTTCACCGGCATCTCTTATATTAAATTATGGTTATTAAACGAAGATTTCACAAAAAGATTTCTTAAAAAGTAAACAGATATGGATTTAAGTCAAATACACGTGCATTATTTTGAAAGTGGCTTTATTTAGTTTCGATAGTTCGTTTTTTTCTTTTACCGTGTAGCATTTGGTAAATCTTAGGAACACATACGACCTATACATACAGACTTGTTCCCGCTTTCAAATACATTGCCACACCGTTACTGTCATTGCGCATAGAAAGTAAATTTTGATAAACTTTCGTTTTTGAATAAGGTAAATTGCTGTGTAGCTTTGTTATATTATATGACCGTGTGATTCATGTGATTTAATGTTTTGAAGTCAACGTATATATCAGTATATGTTTATTATATTATTATATTTAAAATGTATTCGCAATAATGGGCAAAATCCTGTACAATTAAACACCTTTCTTTTATAAGGACACACTTATACGAACACAGACAAGCATCATACTCACCAACAATAGAACAGTTCTGACCAGTATTGGTCCACTTTCCATTGCTGTCACATGTAGATAAGTTGCTTCCATAAAGGTGATATCCGGCCGGACAAGATACTGTAGCCTTTGACCCGTATGTGGTGGTGGTTTGTGATACGGTGACATTTGGAGGCACTTGTAAAGATCCGCAATCTGTGAACGAATTAGAATCACATAATGTGGTAAGATATAATACTTTTGTAATGTTGTAGTAACTTAAACAATAGTTGTTACACGAAGTTATTTACTTAATATATGCAATATGAACATTTTGATGCTGAAGTACTACACAATTCACAAGCAGGAGTTGATTTTAATAAGGAATGTAAATAAAAATATAGTCACGACCTAATCAAATTAGTGAAATAGGCTGTATTATTTTTCAATATTTCCTTTTGTATTTGACTATCAAACCTTGTGTGTTTATGAGGGAAAAAAATACGCCGTTCAAGACACTACTATATTCCCGCTTAGAAACGCATTGCTTTACGAGTCATAATACACCGCACAATTCGTATATATTTGAATAATTGTAGCCTGCTTTATAAATGCTGGAAATCTGCTCATTTTACCTATTTTGCTTTACAATGAGCAGTAGAGAAAGCTGTGTTATAATAACAGTTTAATAAAATGGAATCACAAAATGCAAGTTAAACTGTTAAATACAACCCCAACAATTGTGTGCAGTCAACACATATGTATAAATATATAATTTTGACCAATTTGAATCATGTATTGAATTTAAACTTTCAGTATAACACCTCAGGCATGCACTGAAAACAATGTTTCGTACCCACCAACAATAGTACAGTTCTGACCAGTACTGGTCCACTTTCCGTTGCTTTCACATGTAGATGTATTGCTTCCATGAAGTATATAACCGGTCAGACAAGATACTGTAGCCGTTGACCCGTATGTGGTGGAAGGTTGTGACAAGGTAACATTCGGAGGCACTTGTAGGATTCCACAATCTGTTAAAACAGATTTTGCATGAAACTACATGTATATCCAAATAAAATATATAATGCTTCATACTTTTATAAAGTTTTATAAACTGATTTTTTTTTTATTACACACAGAAAGTAATTAAGTCAGGAATATTTAAGGAAACGTCGGATACTAAAATACGGCCTAATTGACCAACATGAAAATATTTTTAATTTTTGATATAAACATGTCACGAAGGACGACCTTGACAACTTCTTAAACTCTCATGAATTTAAGTAAAATATACGTGTAAAAGATATGCATACAATTGAAAGTGTTTGTTAATAGATTGGATTTTTCTTCTTTTCATCGACAGTCAAGCATGAGAAACATTTTCAAATTATATAAAGATAGACATATTCCCGCTTTAGAAGTACACTGCCACAGCTGTTAGGTCATAGTATACCACATTTGTAGTATCTATTCATAAACGAGGAACTTTTGTTACGTAGTAAATTAACTTAAGATCCTCTCAAAACAGTCAATCAGCAATCGAGAATGCTTTGTTTTATCAAATAATCATGATATTCATGCAAGGTAGAAATACACTTTTAACAGTTTAAAAAGATAAAAGTAATTACAGTCGACAATCACATTGATACTTAATATTAATCAATAGTAACAAATTATATAATTGAAATACGCGCCGACATGTACGTATCATACCCACCAACAATAATACAGTTCTGACCAGTACTGGTCCACTTCCCATTGCTTTCACATGTGGATATATTGGTTCCAATAAGTTTATATCCGGTCTGACATGATACTGTTGACTTTGAACCGTATGTGGTTGTGGTTTGTGTCACGTTGCCATTTCTAGGCTCATGTGCAGGTCCACAATCTGTGAACAAATACCATGTCCATAATGTGGTAAGATATACTACTTATGTAATATTGTATTAACTAAAAATACAACATATACATTTAGATGCAGAAGTACTACACAATTCACAAATAGGAGTTGATTTGAATGAGGCATGTAAATACAAAAAAATGCATGCATGATATGATCAAATTTGTGAAACTGGCTGTATTAAGTTTCAATATTTCCTTTTGTTTGGTTTAATGTTTTATGAACAAAAGCGGGAGTTTCTTGCTACGAACCTATTTTCTCTTTGAATATGGAATAAAATATGTGATGCTTGATTACTAGAAAATCCACCAACAGGAGTTCATAATAATCTCTAATAAGAATATAGATTCGAAAAGAACAAACAATTCTAGGCCTGCCACACCAGTAAAAGCAGCGGAGATCAACAAATACGATAAAGACATACACGTTATTTTGCCAGAAAAATGTTATAGTACTGAGCATACATAGTATCTATTGTAAGAAATATAACTTAAGCTGCTTCGTTTTTAAATGAGATAAATAAACCCACATTCCCAATTACACATTATCAGTTATGGAAGCTGTTATAATATATGATAACGTTCCGAATGCAAATATTTATATCAAGTTAAATACAATGTTAAATACAACTAAAACATATACGTAACTATATACTGTTAACCAATTTGTAATGTTTTTAAATTTAAACACATATTAAATCATAACATACTAGCACGAAAAAAAACAAGCAACGTGCCATACTTACCAACAATAGTACAGTTCTGACCAGTACTGGTCCACTTTCCATTGCTGTCACATGTAGATGTATTGCTTCCATAAAGGTGATATCCGGTCTGACAAGATACTATAGCCGTTGACCTGTATGTGGTGGCGGTTTGTGACACAGTGACATTCGGAGGCACATGTAAAGGTCCGCAATCTATTGAAATTAAGTTTTGTAAATCACACAAGCATAATATTATATATTTTAATGTTTTATGATCTTAAGCAGAATTGTTTGTTTTACACGAAGTGATTCTGTTTGAACACGGAATAAAATGTTTGATGCTTGATTTCTAGACAATCCACCAACAGGAGTAGAAAGCAATCTCTGATAAGAATAATCTATACGAAAAGAACACACATTTCTAGACCTGCAACACTAATTAACGCAGCGGAATCTTACAAATACGATTTAGAATTACAGGTACATAGCCAAACAATTTCGTAGTACTCCGACTAAATAGTATATATTCTAGAAAGTATAACATAAGCATCTCTTTTAATGAGATACATAAACCCACGTGCCGCATATAGCGGACGCATCAGCAGTATATACGAGTAATACTAAACCGCACAATTCGTATATATTGTAAGAATTGGCGACTGCTTTTATGAAGGCGGGACATCTGCTCAAGTTACCTATATTGCTTTACGATGAGCAGTAAAGAAACTTCGTTATTATAACAAAATGATAAAATCGAATAACAAAATACACGTTAAACTGTTAAATGAAACTCAATAAATTGTATGCAGTCAACATATATGTATAAATATATCTTTTTGACTAATTTGTATAATGTTTTAAATGTAAACATTTATTATAAAACACAGACATGCAATGAAAACTACATTTCGTACCCACCAAAAATAGTACAGTTTTGACCAGTATTGGTCCATTTTCCATTGCTGTCACATGAAGATGTATTGCTTCCATAAAGGTGATATCCGGTCTGACAAGATACTATAGCCTTTGCCCCGTATGTGGTGGTGGTTTGTGACACGTAGCCATTCGGAGGCACATGTAAAGGTCCGCAATCTATGGAAAATAAGTTGTGTAAATCACACAAGCATAATATCATATATGTTAATGTTTTATGAACTAAAGCAGGAGTTTTTTTTTACTGAAAGTGATTCTCTTTGAACATGAAATAAAATGTTTGATGCTTGATAACTAGACAATCTACCAACAGGAGTAGAAAGCAATCTATGATAAGAATAATCTATACAAAAAGAACAAACAATTCAAGACCTGCAACACTAATAAACACAGCGGAATCTAACAAATACGATTAAGAATTACAGGTACATAGCCAAACAATTTCATAGTACTCCGCATACATAGTATCTATTCTAAGACGAATTACGTGAGCTGCCTTTTTAATTAGATACATAAACCCACGTTCCCCATATAGCTGACACATCAGCAGTATATACGAGTCATACTAAACCGCACAATTCGTATATATTTCATGAATTGTAGCCTGCTCTTATGAATGCGGGAAAACTACTCATGCTATCTATATTGCTTTACAATGAGCAGTAGAAAAAGCTTTGTTTTTATAACAGTTTGATAAAATCGAATAACAAAATACACCTTAAACGGTTAAATACAACTCAAACAATTAATTGTGTGTAGTGAACATATATGTATACATATATGATTTCTACTAATTTGAATTATGTTTTTATTTTAAACATTAATTATAACACACAGACATGCATAGAAAACAACGTCTCGTACTCACCTACAATAGAACAGTTTTGACCAGTATTGGTCCACTTTCCATTGCTGTCACATGTAGATGTATTGCTTCCATAAAGGTGATATCCGGTCTGACAAGATACTATAGCCTTTGCCCCGTATGTGGTGGTGGTTTGTGACACGGTGCCATTCGGAGGCACATGTAAAGGTCCGCAATCTATGAAAATAAGTTTTGTAAATCACACAAGCATATCATTATATATTTTAATGTTTTATGATCTTAAGCAGGATTGTTTGTTTTACACGAAGTGATTCTGTTTGAACATGGAATAAAATGTTTGATGCTAGATTACTTAACAATCCACCAACAGTAGTAGAAAGCAATCTCTGATAAGAATAATCAATACGAAAAGAACACACATTTCTAGACCTGCAACACTAATTAACGCAGCAGAATCTAACAAATACGCTTTAGAATTACAGGTACATAGGCGAACAATTTCGTAGTACTCCGCATATATAGTATATATTCTAGAAAGTATAACATAAGCAGCTCTTTAAATGAGATACATTAACCCACGTTCCGCATATAGCGGACACATCAGCAGTATATACGAGTAATACTAGATCGCACAATTCGTATATATTGAAAGAATTGGCGCCTGCTTTTATGAATGCGGGACATCTGCTCAAGTTACCTGTATTGCTTTACGATGAGCAGTAGAGAAAGCTTTGTTATTATAACAATTTGATAATATTGAATAACAAAATACACGTTAAACTGTTAAATGCAAACCAATGAGTTCTATGAAGTCAACATATATGTATAAATATATCTTTTTTAATAATTTGTATAATGTTTTAAATGTAAACATTTATAATAAAACACAGACATGCAATGAAAACCACGTTTCGTACCCACCAATACTAATACAGTTTTGACCAGTATTGGTCCACTTTCCATTGCTGTCACATGTAGATGTATTGCTTCCATAAAGGTGATATCCGGTGTGACAAGATACTATAGCCTTTGCCCCGTATGTGGTGGTGTTTTGTGACACAGTGACATTTGGAGGCATATGTAAAGGTCCGCAATCTATTGAAAATAAGTTTTGTAAACCACACTAGCATAATATTATATATTTTAATGTTTTATGAACTAAAGCAGGAGTTTTTTTTTCACGGAGAGATTCTCGTTGAACATGGTATTAAATGTTTGATGCTTGATTACTAAACACACCACCAACAGGAGTAGAACGCAATCTCTGATGAGAAACATCTATACAAAATAACAAACAAGTCTAGACCTGCAACACTAATAAAACAGCGGAATCTAACAAATACGATTTAGAATTACAGGGTCATTGCCAAACAATTTCAGGGTACTCCGCATACATAGAATCTATTCTAAGACGTATTACGTAAGCTGCAGTTTTAATGAGATACATAAACCCACGTTCCCCATATAGCGGAGACATAAGCATTATATACGAGTCAAACTACACCACACAATTCGTATATATTTAATGAATTGTAGCGGGCCTTTATATATGCGGGAAATCTTCTTTAGTTACCTATATTTCTTTACAATAAGCAGTAGAGAAAGCTTTGTTAATAATAATTTGATAAAATCGAATAACAAAATACACGTTCAACTATTAAATACATCACAATGATCAGTGTGCAGTCAACATATATGTATAAATATATCGTTTTGACTAATTTGAATAATGTTTTAAATTTAAACATATAGTATGACACACAGACATGCACTGAAAACAACATTTCATACTCACCAACAATAGTACAGTTTTGACCAATATTGGTCCACTTTCCATTGCTGTCACATGTAGATGTATTGCTTCCATAAAGGTGATATCCGGTCTGACAAGATACTATAGCCTTTGCCCCGTATGTGGTGGTGGTTTGTGACACGTTTCCATTTGGAGGCTCATGTAAAGGTCCGCAATCTATGGAAAATAAGTTTTGTAAATCACACAAGCATAATATTATATATTTTAATGTTTTATGAACTAAAGCAGGAGTTTTTCTTTTACACGAAGTGATTCTGTTTGAACATGAAATTAAATGTTTGATAATTGATTAATAGAACATCTACCAACAGGAGTAGAAAGCAATCTCTGATAAGAATAATCTATACAAAAAGAACAAACAATTCTAGACCTGCAACACTAATAAACACAGCGGAATCTAACAAATACGATTAAGAATTACTGGTAGATAGCCAAACAATTTCATAGTACTCCGAATACATAGTATCTATTCTAAGACGAATTACGTAAGCTGCCTTTTTAATGAGATACATAAACCCACGTTCCCCATATAGCTGACACATCAGCAGTATATACGAGTCATACTAAACCGCACAATTCGTATATATTTCATGAATTGTAGCCTGCTCTTATAAATGCGGGAAAACTACTCATGCTATCTATATTGCTTTACAATGAGCAGTAGAGAAAGCTTTGTTATTATAACAATTTGATAAAATCGAATAACAAAATACACGTTAAACGGTTGAATACAACTCACACAATTGTGTGTAGTGAACATATATGTATATATATATATATGATTTTCAACTAATTTGAATTATGTTTTATTTTTAACATTTATTATAACACACAGACATGCATGGAAAAGGACGTTTCGTACTCACCAGCAATAGTACAGTTTTGACCAGTATTGGTCCACTTTCCATTGCTGTCACATGTAGATGTATTGCTTCCATAAAGGTGATATCCGGTCTGACAAGATACTATAGCCGTTGAGCCGTATGTGGTGGTTGTTTGTGACACGGTGCCATTCGGAGGCACATGTAAAGGTCCGCAATCTATTGAAAATAAGTTTTGTAAATCACACAAGCATAATATAATATATTTTTATGTTTAATGATCTTAAGCAGGATTGTTTGTTTTACACGAAATGATTCTCTTTAAACATGGAATAAAAGGTTTGATGCTTTATTACTCAACAATCCTCCACCAGGATTAGGAAGCAATCTCTGATAAGAACAAGGATATCAGTAAAACTGATGGATGCTCACCGATGATGCTTTGTTGATATATGGGTTAATTGTGTGAAAAAATAATAATACAAAATGTGACCTTGACAAAATCTATTATAAGCCTCGGTGACCTTGACCTCAGTGACCTCAAACCTCATCAAAAGGTAGATGTCCATGCAAGATACCTACATGCCAAATATGTAAGAGATCGGTAAAATATTGAAGGCGATATGAGAAACTACTAAAAAAGTGTTACGGAAGTGTGACGGAAGGACAAACTGGCAACTATATGCTCCCCATATATATATATGTATNTTATATAAATGAATAGGTTTCGTATTGTTGATGCTTTTGGCAATATTTGGCACATTTTTTGCGAAAATCAGTATGTAAGAGTTAACCTTTAGAATGTATCGGACGAATACTGATCAATTCTGGTTAGTTGAGAAAACCAAATTGTTGTGAGAAATATCAACTATGCCGGCTTAAAAGACTAGTCGTTTTATTTTCATAAATAATTTTGATTTTTGGATTTTTTTTTTAACTTTGAAAAAAGATTAAGATTTAGAAAGGATGTCTAGAGAAATCGGCAATTAAAATATGATTATGTTTTTCCATAACATTTATAAAGTTTTTTTTTTAAACAAAACTAAATGTTTTTCTTCTCAAATTACTTACCAACGGGAGTACACGTTTGACCAATGATGCTCCAGTTGCCATTGCGGTTACAATACGAAGTCCTGTTCCCGTTGAGTACGTAGCCTGCATTACAAGTTATATTAACGACAGTCCCATATGTGGTGGTGGTGGTGGACACACTGCCATGACTCGGAATGGGAAAGTTATGACACTCCTCTTGAACATAAAATAATTGGTAATGCTTCAATGGAGAGAATCACGTTATTATGTTATCGGAATATTACACGCTCCACTGAACATGAAGGTCAAAAACTTTCATAATAGACGATTTTGAGACGAAAATTAATTATTCGGCCAACGATATATAAATGCATAGAACTGTTTGAATACAGGATATAATGGTAAAGAAAACAATATTTGTATACGTTATTATTTTGTTAAATCGGGGTCTATAATTTCCGCAAAATAACCGACAGAAATAATTATTTTAATTCAAATATAGATCAGTTTGTTAAGTAATTTTAGCATTTAATGTGGACCTATACAAACTTTATAACTTTTTCAAAGCCACCGCTTATCCAAACAAAAGTGTTGATATTTTGCAGTAATCACACAAATCATGATAAACATAACTAATGCATTAAGTGTTGTTTGACCAATGAATTGTATGGATGTAATTCCGTTAGAGACCTGCGGTTTCTTTATTTCTAGTTGAAATAATTTTATAGGTCGTTCAATCATTAAAATTATAGGATAACTTTATACTTTAGATGCAGATACTGCTACAGCTGCTGCTACTTCTAATCATGTCCCTGCTCCTTATCCTACTCCTGCTCTTGCTCCTGCTACTCCTACTCATACTCCTTCGCCTGTTCCTGCTCCTACTCTTGATATTGCTCCTGCTCCTACTTCTGCTCTTGTTCCTGCTACTCATACTCCTGCTCTTGCTACTGCTCCTACTCTTCCTCCTACTCCTACTCCAACTTCTACTCCTCCTCCTCCTACTACTACTGCTCTTGCTCCTACTCCTGCTCTTGCTCCTGATCTTAGTCCTGCTCCTGCTCCTTATCCTGCTCATTCTCCTGCTCCTGCTAATCCTACTCCTACACCTCCTCCCACTAAAAACTCCTACTCCTACTCTTGCTCCTGATCCTACCTACTCTTCCTGCTCATTCTCCTGCTCCTGTTACTCCTACTCCTACACCCGCTCTTGCTCCTGCTTCTCCTACTTCTGCTTTTGCTTCTCCTACCCCTACTCCTGCTCCTTCTCCTGCTCTTGTTCATGCTACTCATACTTCTTCTGCCATTCCTGCTCCTACATCAGCTCTTGTTCCTGCTACTCCTACTTCAACTCCTACTCCTGCTCCTACTCCTGTTACTCCTACTCCTTCTCCCGCTCCTACTCCTACTACTACTCATACTCCTGCTCCTATTCCTACTCCTACTCCTACTGCTACTGCTACTCCTACTCCTACTGTTACTCCTACTGCTAACCCTGAGGTTGCTCCTGTTACCCCTACTCCAACTCCTAATCATGCTCATACTCCTACTCCTACTGCTACTCCTACTTCTACTCTTGCTCTTGCTCCTGTTACTTTTACTCCAACTCCTGCTCCTGCTCTTGCTGCTGCTACTCCTACTGATGTTCCTAATCCTAATCCTACTCCTGCTGCTACTCCTTTTCCTACTACTGCTTTTGCTCCTGCTAATCCTACTACGGCTCTTTCTCCTGCTACTCCTACTCCAACTCCTACTCATGCTCTTGCTCCTGTTACTCCAAGTCCTACTCCTGCCCCTACTCCTGCTCTTGCCTCTTCTACTCTTACTCCTGTTCCTGTTCCTTCTCCTACTCCTACTTCTACTGCTTCTCCTGTTCCTACTACTGCTCTTGCTCCCGCTACTCCTACTCCTGCCCCTACTCTTGTTCCTACTCCTACTCATACTCATGCTTATTCTACTTCGCCTCCTGCTCATGCCCCTCTTCCACAAACTCCTACTTCTACTCCTGTTCCTGCTCCTGCCTGCTCATACGCTTGTTCCTGCTACTCCTATCATACTCCTGTTATTGCTCCTGCTCCTACTCCTGTTCCTGCAACTCATACTCCTACTTCTGTTCCTGCTCCTACTCCTGCCCCTACTACTGCTCTTGCTCCTTCTACTCCTACTCCTACTCCTGTTCTTGCTCCTGCTCCTATTCCTGTTTCTGCTACTCCTACTCCTGTTCCTTATCCTACTTCTGCTCTTGCTCCTGCTACTCCGACTCCTGTTCATGCCCCCTACTACTGCTCCTGCTTCTGCCACTGTTCCTAATACTCCTACTCCTACTCTAACTCATGTTCCTGCTCCTATTCCTACTCCTGTTCCTGCTCCTCATACACCTACACCTGTTCCTACTCATACTCCTACTACTGCCCATCTTCCTGCTCGTGTTCCTGCTACATCTACTCCTCTTTAATATGCTACTCCTACTCCTGTTCCTGTTCCTACACCTGCTCTTGCTCCTGCTACTGCTACTCCTGCTCCTCCTTCTCATGTTCTTGCTCCTACTCATGCTCCTACTCCTGCCCCTACTACTGCTCTTGCTCCTGCTACTCCTACATCTGCTAATCCTACTCCTGCTCCTCCTACTCATGCTCTTGCTCCTGCTCCTACTCCTGCCCCTACTCCTGCTCTTGTTCCTGCTACTCCTGCTCCTACCCCTGCTGTTGCTCCTGCTTCTCCTTCTCCTGCTCATACTCCTGCTCATACTACTCCTACTCCTACTCAAAATCCTGCTACTCCTACCCCTGCTCCGCGTACTCCTTCTCCTACTCCCGCTTCTACTACTCCCGCTCCTGTTTCTTCTACAACTACTCCTGTTTATGCTACTCCTACTCCTACTCCTGTTTCTGCTCCTACTCCTGCTCTTGCTCCTGATACTCCTACTCAAGCTACTCCTACTCCTGCTCTTGCTCCTGCTACCCCTGCTCCTACCCTGCTCTTGCTCCTCCTACTCCTCCTTCTCCTGCTCATATTCCTGCTCCTATTATCCTACTCCTACTTCAACTCCTGCTACTCATACTCCTGCTCCGGCTACTTCTACTCCTCCTCCCGCTTCTACTACTCCTACTCCAACGTCTATATTGCTACTCCTCCTGTTCCAGCTCCTGCTCCTATTCCTGTACCTGCTGCTCATACTCATGTTCCTTGTCCTACTACTACTCTTGCGCCTGCTACTCCGACTCCTGTTCCTGCCCCCTACTAATGCTCCTGCTTCTGCCACTGTTCCTACTACTCTTACTCCTACTCCAACTCCTGTTCCTGCTCCTATTCCTACTCCTGTTTCTGCTCCTCATACACCTACTCCTGTTCCTACTCATACTTATACTTGCACCTACTCCTGCTCGTGTTCTTGCTACATCTACTCCACTTTAATATGCTACTCCTACTCCTGTTCCTACTCCTACTCTTGCTCCTGCTACTCCTACTCCTGCTCCTCCTACTCATGCTCTTGCTCCTACTCCTGCTCCTACTCCTGCTCTTGCTCCTGCTACTCCTGCTCCTACTCCTGCTGTTGCTCCTGTTTCTCCTTCTCCTGCTCATACTCCTGCTCATACTACTCCTACTCCTACTCAAACTCCTGCTACTCCTGCTCCGCCTACTCCTACTCCTACTCCCGCTTCTACTACTCCTGCTCCTGTTCCTTCTACATCTACCCCTGTTTATGCTACTCATACTTCTACTCCTGTTTCTGCTCCTACTTCTGCTCTTGCAGCTGCTACTCCTACTCCAGCTTCTCCTACTCCTGCTCTTGCCCCTGCTACTACTGCTCCTACCCCTGCTCTTGCTCCTCCTACTCCTCCTTCTCCAGAACATACTCCTGCTCCTATTACTCCTACTCCTACTCCAACTCCTGCTACTCCTACTCCTTCTCCTGTTTCTGCTCCTACTCCTGCTCCTGCTCCTGATACTCCTACTCCAGCTACTCCTACTCCTGCTCTTGCTCCTGCTACTCCTGCTCCTACCCCTGCTCTTGCTCCTCCTACTCCTCCTTCTCCTGCTCCTATTACTCCTACTCCTACTCCAACTCCTGCTACTCATACTCCTGCTCCGGCTACTCCTACTCCTACTCCCGCTTCTACTGCTGCTTCTTTAACTTTGCTACTGCTACTCCTTTTCAAACTCTTGATAATTCTACTCCTACTCCTGCTACTCCTACTCCATATCCTTCTTCTCCTTCTCCTACTCCTGCTACTCGTACTCCAACTCCTGCTCATCCTATTCCTGCTACTCCTACTCATGCTCGTTCTTCTGCTTCACCTACTGCTACTCCTGCTCCTGTTACTCCTACTACTCCTTCTCCTGCTACTCCTACTCCTGCTCATATTCCTACTCCTATTCCTGCTACTCATAATCCTACTGCGGCTCCTGCTACTCCTTCTCCTACTCCTGCTACTCCTACTCCTACTCATGCTACTCCTGCTTCTCCTTCTACTCCTACTCCTACTCGTACTCTTGCCCATGCTACTCTTACTCCTGCTATTGCTAGTACTCCTACACCTGCTGCTCCTACTCCTCCTCTTACTCCTGCTCTGACTCTATCTCATAATCTTGCTACTCCTGCAACTTCTCTTGCTCCTGCTACTTCTACTTCTCCTCCAACTCCATCTCATAATCATGTTACTCCTACTCCAGCAATTCCTATGCCTACTCCATCTCCTTCTCCAACTCCTGCTCCTTCTGCTACTCCTGCTCCTACTCCTGCTATTACTACTCCTTCTCATACTCCAACAACTGGTCCTACTACTGCTCATACTCCTCCTGATCCTGCTATTACTACTCCAAATCCTGCTCCTCCTACTACTATTTCTCCTACTCCTGCTACTCCTACTCCAACTCCTGCTACTCCTACTCCAACTCCTGCTACTCCTACTCCTTCTCCTACTCCTGCAATTTCTCTTGCTCCTGCTACTTCTACTTCTCCTCCAACTCCATCTTATAATCCTGCTACTCCTACTCCTGCAACTCCTATGCCTACTCCTGCTCCTGCTACAACTCATGCTCCTTCTGCTACTCCTGCTCCTTCTCCTACTCCTGCTACTGCAATTCCTTCTCATACTTCAACTCCTGTTTATACTCCTACTCATACTATTACTCCTGCTCCTACTACTCCTTCTCCTACTCCTGCTATTCCTACTCCAACTACTGCTACCCCTACTCATGCTCCTTCTCCTACTGCTCCTCCTACTCATATTCCTTCTCGTACTCCTGCTTCTACTCCTGCTCTTGCTACTCATACTCCTGCTACTCCTGCTACTCCTACTCCTCTCCTTTAATTCTTTCTTATACTCCTACCTCTGCTCCAGCAACTCCTACTCCTTCTCCAACTCCTGCTCCTCCTACTCCTAATCATATTAATAATCCGGCTCCTTCTCTTGCTACTGCTCCTGCTTCACGTATTCCTGCTACTCCAACTCGTACTCCCGCTACTCCTACTTCTAATCCTACTTATTCTCCTGCTCCAACCCTATTCCTGCTCCTGCTACTCTTACTTCGACTCCTACTCCTTCTCCTAATCATACTACGCCTACGCCTACTCCTACTCCTGCTTCTTCTCATACTCCTACGCCTGATACTCCCACTCCTGCTACTCCTACCCCTTCTCATACTACGCCTACTCCTACTCCTACTAATACTTCTGCTCCTACTCCTACTCCTGCCCCTGCTCCTACTACTCCTACTCCTACTCCCGCTTCTACAACTCCTACTCATACTCCAACTTCTGCTACCTACTCCTAGTCCTACTCCAACCCCTGCTACCCCTAATCCTACGCCTACTCCTGCTACTCCTACTCCTCCTACTCCTGCTCCTGCTCCTGATACTACTACTGCTACTCATGCTCCTGGCACGCCTTCTCCTATTCCTGCCCCTGATACTCCTACTCTTACTCTTGCTACTGCTTATCTTACTCCTTCTACGCCTGCTACTACTACTACTACTACTACTACTACAACTACTACTACTACTACTACTACTACTACTACGACTACTACTACCACTACTACTTCTACTACTACTACTACTACCACTTCTACTACTACTACATCTACTACTACTTCTACTACTACTACTACTACTAATACTACTTATACTCATACATTTACTACTTCTAGTTTTTCTTCTCCTTGTACTAGAACTGTTATATAAGCTCAGGTTATACTACCTCTCTTTCTTAGCACCTCTATGTTATCGATTCCAATATATCCTCTTGGCAGATCAGAGGCACGGAAAAGTATCTAAAAGAAATCATAACATTTAAATAGATGATACGTAAATACTCATATTATTATCAATTATTATCGAAACTTTCTGTACATTTAAATCCACATAAACATTATTGATAAATTCTAATTTTTTAGGTCCAAAACAGATTATGCGAATATAACATCTTTGTAAATAACTCGGCGTATATGTTGCACTATTGCTGCAAAAGTATCTGAAATATCTGGAATTGTGTTGTTAACAATCACATCTCACCCTAAAATTTTCTGGTTCAGTGAAATTGATTGTCGTATTCGTCCATATCTTAACTCTGCGAGTGTCGTTCCAGAGCGAAGAAATGTCGTTAGAGGCATCTGTGGCAGTCTCGAGGCTAACGGTAGCGATATCAAGAGGAAAGAGGTACCAAAATGTAATCTGATATGAACCAGCGCGAAGAACTGGAGACGTCATAACAAAACTAGCATTCGGTTGGCTGGTTGTATTTGCCCAGAACATCATATAGAATGCGTCACCTACTCCTGTTTCAAGAAGTTGGCATTTAGAAAGGGGTATAACTTAATCAATTATATGTGTATGTATAAGTTTAATGTCTATACTAACAACTAGAACCATGCTACACAGAGAAATGAATAATCAAATATGATATACAAAATACCTGTTTATCACAAGAAATGGAGAGGCATTATGAAATAAGCATTTTTTTCCTGTTTGGAGGATAATGCATGTATGAAATGTATTCAATAAATACGATATAACTCTTGTTGTAACCACAAAGGTAACGATTTTGCAGACATTTGTTTATTATTAATCACAAATGTTCATGAAGGGATTGCTTGAAACGTTTGTGGTGGTGGCCAGATTTGTTGATAAACATATGAATAGTTATTAAAAGGTTACCGGGATCACCATTTGTTTCAATGGGAAAAAAAGGCCGTTAATAGCGGGAGTATTATAACGTACCTCAATTGTTTAATGACGAGAAACTCAAAGTTAAGCGGTAGTCAATTTAAAAATTATTTCCGGCGGAGTATAGGCTATGTTAATAAACAACGGTGTGTACTGCCTAAGCGTAGGAATTAAACCACAAGGGCGATACCTGATTGGTTTGAAGACAAGCATCGGAACGACAAACAGTTGGTTATTACCGAAATAACCAACACTTAGCCGTTAATTATTTCGATTATACCACGAATTTATATATGATTGGTCAGTTTAATAGCATACACGTAACGCACAAAATTGAGGCCATCTTCATAATTACGGTGTACACATCTATATTTAGGTATGTAATTGTATTAAGTGTTCATATATCATTAATTACCGTGTATAAATGGAAAGACCAAACATTTGTCTTTACTTTCATCTATATTTTAATTGTATTATCTTCAATTTAGGGAAGTTATTGATATTTGCAAACAGAAAATCAAGCTAAAATTCCACGTCACACGTTAGATAGAACTCATCAAGCGCATAATTAAATGATCGGAGGTTCAAACTATATTCGTCGATATTCTACAGAAATTCGCCGAAAAGTGCAACACGGAGTAACTGATGGTAAGTTATTTCAATGAACGTACATAATGAAGAAACTATCCAAATACAAAGAATTTTATTGGGCATTCATTCAGGTCACAAATTAAGCAATTGTGCAATATGCTTCGAAAAGTACATTCTTTATTTAGATAAAATGTAATCTAGTTTACTTAACAAAAAGTACCGCGTTGATCTTTTAAAGCGGTTACTGAGATAATGTCCCAGCGTCAATGAACGCAACAATTTCAGTAATGCGACTTAATCATAGCTAAACATGGCTATTACATGAATGCTTTTATCTTAGTATTAAGATTTTGAAAACATTGATAGTTATCTTAATAAGAAACGACAACCCAAACAACTTTTCATTGAAAGTATTATAAAAGAATGTGTACGCAATGTGTCCCAATTACATGTTTCACGTAATACAATTAGATTTTTTTTTAACAGATTGCTGATTATTTTTTAATATTGCAAATGATGCTTATAAAACACAATCTGATAGAGCATTTTCTATACGTTAAAGCATTTGTTTTGAAACGGTCATTACTGAGTATAACGGGTTTGAAAAGAAACAACCGTTCAATTTGCTCATTTTTGCAGCAATTTACGAAGTTTTGGAAAATGAATCAAGCTTACATGTCATGGATTATTTATTATCATTGCTAGCTAACACTATCATCAATGTAACAAAGTTACGCGCAATTGGCGCAAAAACATTACTCTACTTCTGTCCAGTGAAATGTCCCGGCCCGTTATTTTGCTCACTCTCGTCTTCCCTACGTACATAATCTAACTAATGCTGCAACGTTGAATAAAAGAGACTTGTTCACAGACCATTTATTTACATTTTATTCACTTTTTTTGTCACAGATTCTTAAAAAAGAACACTGTAAATCAGGTAGTGAAATACAACTAATGACGTAGACTCATACTGAAAATACTACTTTGTTTATGAATAATCATCTTTTGAAATGGATCCAAATTAAAGCGTTACAAGCATGTATCGACTCACTCAATGATAATAAACACGTGACTTGAACTTTGCATGAGAAACGAATGAATTCATGCTGGAATTGCTCTATTAACTAATCAAGTTGGGTTCGGAAATTAAACTTAAACTTCTGTCTTCGTTTATAAGTGTATCAGTTTGTTCTACCTTCTCTGTAAATGCGAAAGAATGATTCATAACCTAAACAGTTACAACTATGAACAATTTCAATGCGTTTGACAACAGATACATTTTAAGCATGCATAATTTAAATAATCAAAACTATTTTTTTAATTGACTAAGTAAAACAACAAATAAGATAATAAAAGCGTTTATGGGACATAACGTTAGGTAGACAAGTACATTTATAATCAGAATTGCACCTGACTCGATCCATAACAATCAATTTTCTATACGGATACTATCTTACCGACCTGCACCGCCTACTGATAGCGGAAGTTTCCCACCATGACTTGTAATAAAATCTGTGCGTCCTTCCACTGGTATCCATTTTGTCGAAATGTTAAAGCTGCATGCGTTTTTGTCTATAAAGGTGCAACTGGCTTCTGGTACCATTTCAAAGATGGGATTCAACGCCCGATCCAAAATGATGTTTCTCCTGTTCACATCCGCCTTTAAGGTAGCTATTTTTATACGAAAAAAGAGTTTTACCACCAACGGGACCCTATATATAATTTTGAAATTTTGGATTTACGAATGAATGTCAAAGTCTAACACAAATTAAAACAAAACAAGCCACAAAGAGTTATAGTATTAAATTAGCAACGAAATAACACTAAGAACATAGCAATATACTTAAATACGTGAGAAAGGAGACTTGACAACCAAGAGTGTGTTGTACCAATAACAAATAAATACGCTTGATTGCCAATATGGTTTGAGTTAAAATTGTTGATAACACAAGACGAGATCAGGTTATCTAAAAGGTCAACTATCAACGTAAAACATACACCGTTTACAAGAGAACACTGAGTATTTACCAATTGGTTCACATTTAGGCTTTTTCGAAATGAGAGAACAACTGGGTTTGTATCCAAATTCACATGCAATGCTGTCTGAAATGAAATGAAATATAACAGCGATTAACTATGACACATGACCATTTAAAAGATTTCAGTGGCATTTATAATCAAAAGATAACGATAACACTTTAAAGAACTTGACTAAAATAATCAAAAGCACAGCGGTCAATCCTCAAAAGATGTTATATCCATATATGTATGAAATACCGTTTGCAAGTTTGAAACAAATCAACATTACAATGTTCAGTTGCATTTGTGCTTATCCGATCACCTTGAAACTCGAAATCTATTGACAAACCTAAAACTATGTGATCAATCCCGACCAAAGCATTACTTTCGTCTTCCGGTACGAATTCAACCTGAAATGAATTAAAGTACATTATATGCTTTTTTTTTAAAATAAGCAGATATATATACAATCTGTCAATACGCAGATATATACAATCCATAAACGGGGTTCTGTTTAAAACATCTGCAAAGACACTGACTACTACTACTGTTTGAAAAACATAAAAAAGCCTGTGTTAAACGAGGAAAATGCTGTATTTGTGGTTCACTGCTTACGTTGTTAAAATGTGCCCATAGTTCAGTTGATACATTCTGTACATTAACATTTGCATTTTAACCGATTGCAATGGGAAAGCATTCTAGTGTAGGTGATAATTTGGATTCTGAATAAGGGAATATAGCAGTCGCAAATACAAGGCTGGAAACCATTCCTGCATTATCAAAAATAAAAATACTTCACAATTATACAAATTTAAGTGCTTTATACATAAGATGTTTGAAATGAAGAAAAACAATAATGTCACGTTGACTTTACAAAATTCCGATATCATTTATCCAGTGCAGTGCACTCAAGTTATTGACATTTAATTGTGTATGCAGGAATATGTCTACTTAATGGAAATCTACGATCCAATAACTTTTGAAACTGGTGTTGTTGTTGTTGTTTTTTTTTTGTTTTTTTTTAGACTAGCGATGTTGAAATTCATTTTAATATGTTTTTATTCGATCGCTTATATAGGATACTCTATAGAAAACTGTTACTATGTGATAGGTTTAATCTTGCGTTCATGCATGTTCCGTTTAAACCAGTTATAAGCGAAGCCATTTTTATATTTGTACAATTATTTCGTGCATGATGACATCAAAGTAAATAGATCTCTTAATATAATGGAAGAGACCTGGTTTGGACGTCCATAACTATTCCTTAACCGGGAGCATATTGACAACACTGACTAGCTACTAATGTGGGGTTGTATTTTTCGAGACTCAAAAAAGAAAATATTTTGTTAATATAATTGTTTAAAGTAAAAGAAAAAAACAATTGTACTTGTAAAACGTGTCTTTGTGTACTATTATTTTATGAACGTTTGCACCAGCTTTAGAGTCTTAAAACAGTTTTCTATTGATTGCTATTGTATCACCTCTGAGGCAGCCATAATCCGTATTAGTTATTGTTGTTACCTTATGTGATACTACCCATGAACTATTCTAAGGAAAAGCTTCACTTTAATAAAAATGTGAATACAATTTACATCCAATTATTTAATAATATAATGCGTGAGTACATAACAGTTACATACTTAATGGTTAAGCAATTGCAAGTAGTCGATGCCAAGACATATGTTTTACGAGCTCTACATCAATTCTCTGTAAAATAACCAGTGATTTTCTTATCCACTTTTAAGCCTTTTAAAGTGACATGTTCACGTTTGAGTAAATTGACAAAAGTGAAACAAAAAATGTTTCAGATCTGCATAGTTCGTTGTAGTAATAATATTTTATAGGAAACAGTAATACTGAACATTTAACATGCTCTAAAATATCCACTTTGTGCATCTTTTGACGATTTAAACCAGACAATTATAAAACGTTACAAACTCGAAACGGAAATTGGAAAGTTCTGTTGTTATCGTTAAATTGTGTGACATAGCAAGGATTACTCCAAGGGTCAGTGGTTCGAGCCCCGGTGTGGATTACTTTTTTTTCGTTCTTTCATTTATTATTGTTTTATACTGGAGCTATATAGTTCCGATGCTTACATTTATCAATTAAAAGCATTTAATGACAAACTTCAAAACATGCCAAAATCTGTGAACAAGTTCCTTTAAGTGCACATCACAGAGCAAAAAAGAACACCTTTTCCTAATTGTACATCCGAAATTTACAAATGGGTTAATGATAAATATATGAACCACTAATAAGTTGTTCATTTTCGAACAATTTAAGTTAATATGGCAGCTTCAAAATCGATACATGGCCTACTACTATTCACTAAATCAACGTCCTTAAAATTCATCCACGATTTTTATCATTCAGTATTCTTAGTGTAATGTTAAAGTAAAATAATATTTCCAACTAAATGTTTGAAACCCTTAATATGAACTAGTTAAATGTTTTACGAAAACAATAAACTGTTTCTTAGCTGAAAACAATTTATACTCGAATAAATTCCAGAACAACTTTAAGAGAAACCGATGTAGGTCGCTTATAAACCGCAATCATTCGACCCATAATTTCCGCGATTATCATTTTCCGTAAACACCATCTGCTTATTTTCGTTGCAAGTGAATGCGTTTAGTAGGTAACTTCTGTTAATTTTTAACACATATCATATTGTTGTAAGTTATAGCGAAAACACATGTGGCACGAACAGAGTCGAGAAGACATGCATACAAACTTATCCTTACTTCCTTCGTCCCGTAATCGCCGATTCGATTTCGGGTTAGTGTCTTTATTAGGCATAAATTAATAATTGTATCAACTTTTGTAGTTATGCCAGTAATTAAATTGAGCAAATTGGATATCAAGTTAAAGTTTGTAATTAATTAAAAATACGGTTACGGTTACGGGTTCTCAGCGAGATTTCTATAAATAAATACATGTACTACAGAGCAATAGATGATCGTCTTTAACACTAGACTAATTTTTAAACATGTCAGAATTTTCCGCTTCAGCTTCGACATGAGGAGCATACTGATAAACGCGTTTGAGTAAGATCCGGCGCCCATGTCATGCCGTAATTTGTATTAAAATAAGTGTTGGTTTTGGTATTGTTCTGGCTTTTCGAAGGGCATAACAAAGCGTGTGTGCTAAAATTTTCTTTATTTCACTTGTTACACCTCATTTACTAACATAAATGCGTATATAGTGTGTTTAAATATAAAAACAAAAATAACATAAACGGCTTGCGTTATCAATATTTATGTTCATACGAGTGAAATGGGTAATTAAATGGTAATGGACAAATCGGGAAAACAAAGATTGAGGGTTGGCAACTTTGAATGTCAAAGAATCGTTAATTGCTCGAAAATATTTTCTGAAACATTGATTTCGGATGAAGAATACCATGATAATTGTTAATATTGGAAGAAATAACATCACATCAAAATATCTTATTACAGTCCAATAATCTAAAATTTTAAAAGTGTGTTGTACCCAATGCTGTAGATTGTACCCAATGTTACGCAATAGCGAATAAACTCATTGTATTCCGCGCTTTTATATAAATGGTGTTATATCTGCACGAGTAATACAACGTGTTTATATGTTGAATGTAGTTGAATTCAGGTTATCCATTAATTATGACTTTATTCAAATTAAAGTTCTATCTTAAATGATTAAAAAAACAAAAAAACAATTTTGTTTATTTATATATTCTTCAAATTTCACGTGTTCACAAATCACTTGAAAAACGCTGAACACAGTTTTTTCTATCGCGATACCCCAGAGAAAATGGATTCATTATAATAATGCGCAAACATTAATAATGGCTGGGTTCAACATATTGTTGTGAAAATCTTAGTATCGCGCGTTTTCGCGGAGCGCATCGTGACGTCAACGTTATTAATTGTATTGTATTGCGTGTTTGATATAACCATTACTATTGTAGATGTTAACCGCGAAGAAAATTTAACTCATAACTAGCAAAAGGATGTATTTTGTGGACTGCCGTTCTACACACCCGCACATTAACACTCACAATTCATTTCCTTTTCGATATCATTGATATTGTTGAGAATAATACATATAATTTATTTCCCTTCTCTCGTTTTCGACATATGCAATTGTAGCTGATGAATATAGGAGGGTCGACTTTAAATTGTTTCTCCATTTTATCAATTTCTCTGACCATTATTTATTGTAGCTTGTTATATGTGTAGGGTATAATTTACTTTTTTTATTAAGAAGTGACAATTTACCTCTTTGACTCGGTGCATGGGCTCTCTGAAAATTACCTGCCCTAAAACGTGCAATCAAAAATGAAGAAGGAATCCCGAGTAAAAGTGGAGACCGCGAAAAGACACTACTTGTTGTAGAACCAATTGTCATTTTTGCACTGGCTGTAAAATGTTACAAATTCAAGAAAACCGAGGCGAAACATGAAATTGTGAAACGGAAGAAATTGTGTTACCAATGTCTCTCAGATTCAAATCAAGTTTCGCTGTGGAAGTACCAAAACAGGTGCCGCACAGCTATATCTAACATCATTATAACAAATTTGAACAGAGGAAAACGAGCTTTTCGCTAAATTAAGATGATTCTTCATAACAAGACAGCGCTAAAGGAAACACACGCAAAATCGTATGGGCGTCTGACATCTGTCACCCAATTTCTCTAGCTTACATGTTGAAGTAAATATGTTTTTCGACGATGGGACCCACATGTCGTTTATCACAGCGAACCTAGCGGATGAACTGCATAATAAATACACTGGCATACTAGCACTCTTTTAAGATGAATTTGGGAATAAATTGTAAGATGTAAACATTATGAAATCAGCAACCGTGCACGTGATTACCGACCGGAAGAATCCACATTTACGTCCTGATTACACCAACTTTAGCAGTTTCGATGCCGAGCTTACATCAACCGGTAGCTTTCTTAACGTTCCTTTGCGTATTGAAACTAGACCACCCTGTAGTCACAGGTGAGACTCTAAAATCGGCATGCTGATTGCCACAGACACATACTAGAAGATCGCCCAGAATCGTAATGTTCATGGTAACAGACTTATCGTAGTAGAGCAAAATTAGGATATCTTCTTTTTGGATCTTTTCAACTACAAACTCCGGGTCTAAATACCGCATGATTCACTAAATTGCCTCTTAACGATGCCGATATCTATAGATTTTGGAAGTATGAGGCCATCGGATCACACCGTAAACGCACGCAACTTGAGGTACGGATGATCTTCAGACCTAAATCGATACCTGCATCTCTTTCGAGAATAACACGTATATTATTTAACTGCCGTGGTAAGAAGATCAACCTCCATTGCATAAAATGTAAGCACCAGACTGACACAGAGCAGGATAAGCATCTGCAAAGACAAATACGACGATATTATTACGGAACAGCATGAATGCGGGCTCATATGAAACGCAAAAAGGCCTAACCGCTGTCTATACTAAATCTTTGTCAACGGAGTACGGAAATATCGATAACCACTCTGATTCTTATCGTGCATGATTGCAGTTGTCGTAGATCGTCTTACGAACCGATCTTGAATTGACACAAACGCAATGACGATTTATATCGAGAACGCTTTCCTACAGGTTTCTATGGTTAAGAGAAATCGTTATGTCACCAGGTGTCAATGGTTCTGGGACCCTTGTGACCCAAACATATGCTGTCTAGTTTTGCAAGTGTGTTGTTCGGCGCTACATGTTCACTCTTTTCTGCAACCACCACGAAGCATGAAGACAACAAATTTGTTTGCCGTAATATCTATGCCAATAACATTATTTCCGGTTTCCAAAAGGAGAGCGACGTCGTAAAATTCTGACAATCGTTATCTGATGTCGGCAGCCAACTGCAACTTGTGGTTCTGGAATTCCAACAGGAGCGTGGTGGATGACCGTACCAGAGCCAATGGCATACTTCATACAGATAGAAATACGATTAATTACGAGTTGAAATGTACAATAGAAGATACGTTGTGTTTTCCTGCAAGCGACCATCTTTCATAGTGTTTGAGACAAATAGAGAGATATTTCAACACATCTCGGAAATGTACGATTTCTTTGACATCCTTACACCAGCGACGATTTGCAAAAATGCATTATTGCAAGAATTGTGGTAATTAAAGTTTTTGTAGGACACGCCAATTTCACCTCAATTATACCGGACTTGACTACGGAACTGAACACAATGACTTTCTACGGCGTCGATCTTTTACTGGTAAAGACATAAGCGTCACAGAAGTAAGAAAACGTTTCTTTTTATGCCTTTTGTAAAGGAAGCCAGACGTCATATGATGCCGCAGTTTTCGTTTGCACCGAGCACGAACTGACCCTTGTGATGGCGAAATCGTTCCCTTGAAGTCGCTTACTCACCCCCGCTTGGAACTGATGCTAGCCATATTTGGCGCGTAACTGGCGAAACATATGTATACAGAGATATAGATCGAGCGTGTACAATTATGGACTGACAATCAGCATATGTTACATTGGCTAGCTAATAATGCGATTCATGAAAAACCGTGGAACACAGAACGTCACACTCCTGCCAAAACCACTACTGGCGTTACTTTGCTTCACACGATAACAAAGCAGCTCTTCCTACCAGCGACATCTCAGCTGAGCAATTCATGGCAAACGAGTTAAAGAGACCATCATGGCTGACGGAACCCGGAAGTTGGCAAACATGGAAATCCCAAAATGACAAGCTTCTGCCTTAAAGAAACATTCTGTGATCCGACAGGGTCAGCGGTCAGTACAACAGATCAATTCAAAGATTTAAATTGAGTTCACTAGTTGATTATTATTGAGAAATACTGTTTATAAACATGTAGGGACAAGAGTGTCACAATATTATTTGCTGACTTCACCTGAGCTACAGCAAACTGAGACCCTTTGGCTTTCATTGCCAGTGTTGAGTGTATTGGTCTGTTTTATTTAGAGATATGATTTGATTAGAGATTCTGACTTGCAGGATTCAATTTAACCAAACGTTGTTAAGCCTACGTATTTATTTGATAAATACCAGCTTGGATAATGTCTGTTATATGCCCGATTTAATTTCATATCATATTAAGACTTGCATACAACGCAATTAGGGTTTAAGCAAGGACGGATGTTTGTTACGATGTCGAGTATATTAAAACATCAATGGACTTAGAATATAGCCTCTCACATATATTATCAAAAACTGAAATTTGGCGCAATGAATTACACATTTTTTTATCAATCAATAACGTAGTTACTTAAATATCTTTTAATGTGTCTCCTCTGATAATTTGTACAGTAGTCCCCGGTGGCAGACCGTTCGTAAAAAGAACACAACTATTTCTTCAACGCTTCATTCATTAAGACCTTTACAGAATTGGTCATAAGATGTCGGTAAAATGATTGACGACATAATCTCCTGGGGAATATCCGACTATGATGGTGTAAAAATGAATATCGAACACGATCGTACGGATTTACGGGTGCGCTGGCCTCTACAAGTTTGTAAAAAAAATATTTAAGATCTTCCTTATCAAATAGCCGGTAAATGCATTGTAGATATCATCGAACGATATCCGATTGGGAATCGTAGAAAGGCCGTGTGATAGTCTTCCGGCAAACATCTCCACACAGAAGCCATACGACAAGGATCGTGACTCGGTATTTTTTCCGAGGGATTCTTGTGGTGAATCATAACAGTAGAATATATATTTGATAATTATCGTTCAACATGAGATCGCGGGCGCTCTCCGAATAACCGCGTTCTCGTCTACCAACTAAAGTCCATATAAGAGCACGATGATCGCTAGCAATGTGAAAACTGAGACCTTAGTCAACAAAGAGCTTGCAATCGAGCCAAATATACAGCGTAAAGTGACCGCGCAAAATACCAACTATGCAAAACAACAAAAACTGTTACCGTATAGTTTACACTACTTTCCACTCCCAGCCCCTCCACTATTGTCCAATTTCTAATTACTCGATCAGTTACGTTCCACAGTTCTATCATGACGTTGTCCTCTGTACGCGTCCTCACGTGAAGTGTTGCCGGGGACCCAAGAAGAGTGTAGTAGAAACTGAGACATGCTGCTCCTCCCGATAACAACGGGGAGGTCATCGAGACACTTTGATTTCCAGTGGACGACGGAGGCTCAAACAAAGCATAGAAATTATCATCTGGAATATAAATCATTGAGTTTAATATCATTAAAACAATATTAAAATTCATGTTTGACGATCTAAACAAGCTGCGTGTTTGTTAATAAAAAACAATGTTTTTATCATAAAGGTCATTTAAGCTGCATTACATATTGCATTAAATGTGCTTTTTTTTAATATTACATTAAAAATTATAACAAACATTTGACAACCTTGGCCTCCGTTAAGATGTGATATTCCCTTGTACATGTACTGGCCCTCTTCAATTCTCCACGGAGTGCCTACGTTGTAGCCACACGTGTCGTTGTATGCAAACGTACAACTTCCGAATCCGCGTTGATTAAAACTCAACGTGTTTGCAGCACTTTCTACTACAAACGCATACAGGTATTAAGATGTTGAAATTAAAGATATTCATAAGAACCCAATAGGCTCCTTAACTTTGTGTTTTAAAAAATATCAATTAATTGTTTCGTGAATTGTTGTTTTGATAGGCAAACTGCATTTTGAAAATATTAAACAGTCACGTTAAAACGTCAGTAGAAACAGCGCATGCATAATAACATACTTGTCTTAGGTTTATTTACGTAAGTGTTAAGTTCATCATGAGCAGCATTATATATTTAAAAAATCGAAACACACATGAGCGCTTTCTGGCCTTTAAATGACAAACCAATAAGCCTTCAAACATATAGCGGACCGAAACCGAAAGCGTATATATGTATATAAACGATCGGTCACAACGTTCAATATAAACACTTACCTGCAAACACTAAACCAAAAACCAATAGAAACTTAAAAATGATATGCATCCTACAAGTTGTACTGAGTTTGACAAAGTGTTGAAAATGCTTCTAGATTAAAGATAACTCTCGTTTATCAAATCAGTTATCTAATCAGAAAGCCAGTGTACTAATGAAGCACAGTCAGATACGTCGATATCTAAACTCACGAAGTACAACGACCAAAATGTGTGACCATATACCCAAGCGTATCCACATAAACCGCTTTAAATTAACACCAACGTGTATTTGTTAGGTTCAGCTGGCCTTTGCATCTTATTATACCCCAAATGCTTTGCTGTGACCGTTTCGAGGCGGTGGCCCCAACTTAAATAAGTATATTGAATAGCTTTGATTATTGTACATAAAGTTTTTCGAGGCTGGTTTTGGCAAGGATAGCCAGGTTGCCATACACAAACTAGCAATAACGCGCTTGCTTTTATGATTAAAGCTGTTCGATAGAATAATATCTTAAATCAAGTAAGAAGATTATTTTTTTAAACATACATACTTGAAATATATTGTTGTAATGCTCTTTCTTACATTTTAATCATGTGTATAGAGCTATCATTTGAGAAACTTTTTTTCTATTTCAGCATTAGTATATTTAATGCTTTACATAAATTAAGTGTATAACAACATGTTTTAATGTTCTTGAATGTATGATTATGTATCACTCTGTTTGATATATTTACATGTTAATGCTGTATTTTTGGCCTGTGGCCTATATTACCTAATAACCATGTCTATGTCTATGTCTATGTCACCTTATACTCCTAACAGATTTAAAACTTTGCGTTATTCAAAAACATATACAAACGACTCATCCCACTGTGACAAAACGTTAACGGACATTTTTATAATTGAATTATAATGTTTATAAAACTCGATCGGCAATTTAGCTGTATTGTTCTAGATGTATATTTTAAGAGTGGACAAACGAATTATTCCTCTTGTCCACATAGTTTCTGTATTTATCTATGGTTCGAAATTGCTATAAATGAATCAATATTTGGGAGTTTTTTACGGTGGCATAGAGGTGACATTCACTCCTCTTTTTTAAATTGCACTTCTCGTTTTCTATCTCGTCGCATCGACTTTGTATCTCGAGGCCACGACTAACTAACTCGTGGTGACGAGTAAGCTATATCGTGGCCACGAGATAGAAAACAGAGTAGTGCAAAACTAAATAAAAGAGGAGTGCACTTAAAAAAGAGCGGTGAAGTGAATAAAGGCAGGGTGCATTAAGCAAAAGAGGAGAGAATTTTAGCTATCTCGAGATCCCGACTTAGCTGACTCGTGGCCACGAGTTCGTCAGCCAATCAAATTTTGCGTAACATGTGTAAATATTCTGTGCGCATATATAGGTGGCCAAAGCGGGCTTTTACTGTGATGATTACTTCCCTTTGTACAAAGATTACCAAAGATTGTCGGCCATGATGATCATGGGTAAACGTTAAATTGACATAACAAACAATTTGATTGGCTCACTAAATCGTAACCACGAGTAAGCTAAGTCGGGATCTCGAGATAGCTAAAATGCTTTCCTCTTTTGTTTAATGCACCCTTCCTTTATTTACTGCATCGCTCTTTTTGTTAATTGCACTCCTCGTTTATTTAGTTTTGCACTCCTCTTTTTTCTATCTCGTTGCCACGACATAGCTAACTCGTCGCCACGAGTAAGTAAGTCGTGGCCTCGAGATACTAAGTCGAGGCCACGAGATATAAAAAAGAAAAGTGCAATTTAAAAAAGAGGAGTGAATGTCTCCTCTATGCCACCGTAGTTTTGTCTTCGTTATACTCTAGACATTTGTTCACTTAAGGCAGCGCGTTTATGGCTTTTAATATTATGCTCTGTTTTACTTGAATAATCATGTTAGCCTTTATTTGTGTTTTGAAAAAAGGTAGGGCATACTTATTTAATTTTAGCTGGTAGACTTGGAATGATAAAACAATTTCCTGTTTGTTTCCCTAATATTTTTAGAAGATAGAATTCGACATATCATCTTAAAACATTTAAAACACAGTAGTAACATAATGATGGTATTTTATTTAACAAGGACCAATTTGCATCAGTTTTGTAACGATTGTAATTAATTCCTTGTGAAACGAACATGTTTATTTTCGACTCTTGTTTTTCCGTATTGTTGAAATTATTCAAAATCGAATGTGAGCGCTTAACATCGACTAAATTTTGCTTGGCTTTATCACTAAATTGAGTCGCCTTACTATCGTAACACAGCCATATCTGATATTTGTGAATTTGTATCAGTTAGTGAAAGGAAAATTAAAGATATGAAAATCGTTTGATATAATGAATTAGTTTAATCAACTTTTACAAGACAGCACACAATTGTAATCCACTATCATATTATTACTTACACACTTCATAATAAGAAAAACATCACTAAGAAAAATCGTATCAATCAACAATGAAATATATCTACGTCCAACCAAGACATGTGCGACATGTGTCTCATATTGTTATACCCACTAAGTGACTTATATTGCTTGTTAAGTGTTACCATATATTACATGTTGAAACAATGTATCTAAGAACTGGACACCCCATGTATATATAACTTCTGCGAACATGTCAATACAAAATTGCATATTTACGGATGTCACACAAAGAGGTTATCACAACCTCTGTTCATTTTTTTCGAAGCGGCATATAACATATGCAACAACAATCTTTGGATTTGAACTCATTAATCATGATACTCTGCTTTCACTGTGAACAATCTCGAAAGTTGAAAACATTAAGGGTGATCATGTTCAGCTTTCGCGCATATTAACGAACGCATATTTATTGATTTGCATTCATACTGTATATTGTATTTAAATACTTAGAATAACTAACCAGATATTGGTGGGTCAAACTACGGAATACCGTTAGGGCCAACTTGGTTACACATTAAAATCCAGAGGGCGACAATGCGATAGTGCGATAGTACGATGGCGGCAATGCGATAGTACGATGGCGACAATGCGATAGTACGATGGTGACGATTCGATAGAACGATGGCGAAAGTGCGACAGTACGATGACGACAATGCGACATTGCGACAATACAATGGCGACAGTGCGATAGTACGATGGCGACAATGCGATAATACGATGACAACAGAACGACAACGCGATAGTACGATGGCAACAATGCGATAGTCATATTGTACTGTCGCCATCGTATTATCGCATTGTCGCCATCGTACTAACGCGTTATCGTACTGTCGTCATCGTTTTATCGCATTGTCGCCATCGTACTATCGCACTGTCGCCATCGTATTGTCGCACTGTCGCATTGTCGTCATCGTACTGTCGCATTGTCGTCTATCGCCTTCCGGTATAAATGCGCACATCGTATGTTTTCCTAGATGGAACCACTTTTAAAAATACTTTACAGTTCGGCATACCTTACATCAATACCCATTATATAACTTAAGTAACCCCTTTCAAAATACATCTTTATAAAGTCACCTATTTTGTTTCTGCAATAAGAATAGTTTGTGTACTGGAAGGCGATAGTCGACAATGCGATAGTACGATTGCGACAATGCGACAATGCGATAGTGCGATACGATGACGACAGTGCGACAATACGATTGCGACAGTGCGATAGTACGATTGCGACAATTCGACAATACGACAGTACGATATCGACAATGCGACAGTGCGACAATACGATGGCGACAGTGCGATAGTACGATGGCGACAATGCGATAATACGATGACGACAGTACGATGGCTATCGCATTGTCGCCATCGTACTATCGCGTTGTCGTACTGTCGCCATCGTACTATCGCA
>VMBQ01003331.1:73673-98469 GCA_007657795.1 Dreissena rostriformis
AAAGGCTTTCTGACATCTGCACGTGGTGATTGTTAGAATGGCCTGAAATCGTGCTGGTTATTAGGACCACGTGGACGGAAACGAGGTGTGTAATTGGCGAAGACTGCTCTTACAGACCTTTGCATAGCATTACCTATTCGCCGGAAGCAATAAAGCGCTGGATGTTGAGAGCCACATTTAAAACAGTGTTGTGCATACGGACAGTTAACCGATGAACAATAACCCATATTGTTATAAGAATAGCAAGACCTTTGCTCAGACGATAGAACATATGTTGCAGGATACATAGCCATTATCCATAATTCTGGATCGAGGGAATCCTAACGACAGTTTGGATTGTGTGCAATTTTGAAAAGGATTTGCCGATCATATTGAAACGGAATTGCCTATCATACTCTGCCCATCCGGAGAAACGCGCCGCAGAGACTCCTATATTGTGCATGTACCGAAAAAGCCACATGTTTCACGAGGAAAATAGCCATATAGATAAGAAAAGCATCAGTCCACATTTCAATTTTGTCAAAATTCTTAACAACCCCTTTAACAGACACAATTAGTTCCCCCTTAACAACCTGTACCTTTTGTAAAGTACTGTCGTAATGTTTGGGGAGCAACGACATAAGTTCATAAATTCCCCATTCCAAATGTTTTGACTTACCGTAATTGGCACATGGTTGAACATATTTAATACCCCTGATCGTTACTGTATCCCAGTGGTTCCGCCGGGGCAGGAGCCACTGGACCATGCTGGTTCCCGATTGTGCACCGACATCCGGCGTCTCCATGGCCCGCAAACCCTCCGCTACTTCCAGTCTACGTTTACTCGAGCGCGGTGGCATGGTAATATGAAATTAATAACCCGATAAATTTCATTCACTGAAACCAACATTATTATAACAGCAGAGTGAAATAATATGGTGATGACGTCAGCAACCACACTGCTTCAATTACGTCAATATAAGAGCTGGGTGAATCAATATGGTGATGACGTCAGCTACTACACTGCTTCAACTACGTCAGCAGATAATAAGTGCACAACAGAAGGTTTAATTTATGTGAATTTGCTCTAGTAACAAATTTATCATCATTGATATTTTAAGCAAAGGTTATAGTAATTATTAACTGAAATCGTATACCTAATATCAAATCATGCACTGTAACTACCACGTGGTGACCACGTTTTTTGTTGTTGTTTTTTTATAACAAATTTTACTTAATTTAGTAAATATATATTTGTGTTTATATCGTTGCAAACAAAACAAATTCAAAACCAAACATAAGAACTAGCTCATGTACAGATTTACAAGACCACGTGCTCACGGCGACGATCCGTGTAATTTATTTTTATCTCTTTAACACGATTAAAAATAAACAATGCTGGATAAGTAATAAGTTTGACTACATTTTACCATGCAAGAAAACATGATTGAATAAACACAACAGGAAGTACCGTCAATAGCAACTCTTTTTTTGTTTGTTTTCATTTTTTAAATAAATTTCTAAATAAGCAATAAATGCCACTTATTCAGCAATGAGACAACAGGATAAAAGAACGCAAGTGGAATTGCAGCCCATCATATACTATGGTTCAGCGCCCCATGCGGGAGAATAATTTACATGAAAGCTTACTCTTGTGTGACGGATAACTCGTATGTATATCAATATAGTTAAATAGCTTGCGTTGGATAAAATGGTTTATTCTGGAGCGAACAAACATTAGTTGTCGCATTGTCGCCATCGTACTATCGCACTATCGCATTGTCGCCCTCTGGATTTAAATGTGTTACCACGATGGCACTAACGGTATTCCGTATCAAACTAAGCATTGTATTGATATTTTTGCTCTACGAACTGTATTATGAGGGCGTCCAAAACGTTCAATCCGTTTTAAACATTTTTATTATTTTATCAATAAAATGGCAACGTTTCTACTGCAAGAATAAACTTAACTCGAGTGAAAAATTTACAAGCATTTAGGCCTTGAGCTGACCTGTGACCCTGCTCCCCCTCGGAGGAATTTTCAAGGTTATGTTTTTCTTAATCCTCTAGTTAAGTGGCATTCCGTGACAAAAGTTTGCAAAATTCTGTTGGGGCTTTACAGAGTTATTGGACTTTGAAACGCATACCCCTTACTTTTGCTTTTTTACTATTTCCAACTTGCAATAATGCTTATATTTTTTCTTTTAATCAATAATCTTGTTAAATATCTGGTGCCCCAGCCTTTTATATCCAATTCATACACAGTGAATGAGATATATCTACTTACATAGTGTATGTTAGGTACACACAATGGTAAATATCAACTATTTTTATAGAAAATTTACTTCCCTTTGTTTGGACACACTATTTATTTGAATTTTGATTTTTGGTGAATTTCTACACACGAACATGTTGTTGAATTTCAAAATGTCATAATAAGGTAAGAGGAATTTATTTCTGAATTATTTTGTCAGTTTTTGGTAAGTAGTAAACGCATTTTAATGTATTTGTCTAAAATTAGTGATTTTTAAGTGAAATATGATTTTCTATCAATTAGTCATGTTTTCATATTGCAGGAATTGTACTGCGTTATTCTTTATTAAGGCTTTCTATTTAGAACGTTCTTGATGTAGATAAAAGAAAACTAATTTTGAAAAGAAATTTGTGTGACATGTTTTTTTTTTTTTTTTTTTTTTTTTTTTTTTAATAAAGTAGTTGGATAGTACTAGTGCATATATAATTTGGTACAAATCCCCAGTAATTATCTCTTTTCAGACTTATTAAGGGAAAAGCCAAATACCTTATTAGCCTAACACGATCAAAGAGCTTGAAACTTAGACAAATGATATATATGTCGGGAAAGGATGTATTGTTCATTTTAAATGTACAGTTGAGGAAGAGATACATTCACTGACAGATAAAGGTTTCCAAAATATTGAAGATACAGTGAAAACAAGTTGACGTACATATCCTCACAACATAGATTACAAACATTTGACAAGCAATTTCCCCCAAAAAATTGGATTTTTATAAGCATGAAACAAACAGACAATGTCACCAGTTGTTCACCAATTAAAGTCATGCTCCAACGCGAGGGCATTCTTAACCTGATAAAGGTGACTATCAGCACTCTACATCAAAGTATAGACGTATCTCCTTAGATGCTACCAGTAGCTCCGTTATGTTTCCAGTGGACAGTTGCATTTTGTGTGACACAAGTATTATCATAGTTAAGGGTTGCAAGTAAAAAAATAACTAATAATTTTCAGAAAAACATCAGATTATGGCAGCCTACATCTTCAAACACAACATCCGAACTGGTCTATGGGGCTTATGTAGAGGAAAGGGCTGTAGAAAAGGCTTTTAAACTTGCTGCATCTGACGAAGGACGAATTTTGTTTGCGATGATACTACGCATACATATTCTGTAATATTGCAATAATTCATATTCTATGCCATGGCCATCCTCAGCAAAATGTATACGTTTAGGGTAACGGCATCCTCCAACAGGGGTTGTCAACTTCTTTGCGTATGTTGAGACCGCCAAGTCAAGCATGACATTCAAGGCCAATTGTGGTAGCAACAAAGTTCAACGATAGTCCTTAGCTGAAGATTTATGTTATGCAGTTTGCACTGGTGAGTTGTTGATGCCAAAACATATCCTATTGCTATTTACTGTCCGTCATCTTACAATAAATGCAGAACTGGTCACAATTTAAAACCGCTATGGTCATGTACAATTAAATACATGGACAATAGAGCTTGACATATTCATGTGGAACGCGGTCATTAAGTCAGAAACAATATTACCCAAAAGCATTTCACCTAAAACAACAATGTTTGTACTTTTGCTGGGATAACTTCGATTTGAATGAAGAAACGCCATCTGGTACTGGTACAACACATAACACACATAGTATTGTGTTGCAAGAGACATAAGACTCATTCGTCGCAGTCAATGATGGGTCATCGCAGGTCCTCAAGACAAAAGATAGAACAGTCTTACCAAGGGAGTTATAGATCAAACCTTCCTATTTCATGCAAACCGTTGAGCCAAACATAGTAAATCTGACAAAAAGACCCGTGTTTGACTTCAAAACACTGGATTTTAATGCATTCGTTTGGTTTAACTGCATGGTAATTGGCAGTTCCTTAAAGAATCATAGTGTCCCAATAATTTCTGGTTGGTTATCAAAAACTGCTTGGAAAGCAAAACATAATCCAACCAGTGTTGGATATATGCCAGCGGTGAATGTTTCAATCAGTAAAAACTCTACTGTGCAACATATGCTTGATACATCGGTGTCTTCTATCAAAGAAGTAGCCCAATCATACAAAGTTGTCACGTTTTATTAAGCTGTGGCTTAACAAGCATATTCTTTGTGCTGGCAATTTCTGAAAATTATAGCAAAGTGATTGGATAATTGACAAATATGCAGACACACTTTAAGACCGCCAAATTGATGTTGTACACAATGAACGATGCTGTCTGCTTACAAGCCACGACGGACTGTTAACTGAGGTAGTTTCATACGATTCTCTGTTTCGATCTCAAGAGTCAGCAGATACAATAATGATTGTGTGATGCATGCACATCAAAGAACTGAAGCCTGACACCGAAACCATAATTTTAAGATCATCAGATAAAGGTGTCTTAATGTTCCTAAGTAATTATTGGTCACAAATTGGGCGTTCAATCTTTTTTGCCACCGGAACTGACCGACTCATTGACATAGAAAAGATTGTTAGAGCAAAGAGAAAGGACTTTTGTTCAGAGTTACCCGCAATTCATTGCTCAACTGCTTGTGATATTTTGAACGCATTTCCGAAAAGGGAGAACGTAGGTCCAATAAAGCTTCTCGGGAAACATACAGACTTTATGCATACCTTTGCAAAGTTGGGTGAAAGACAAGAGTGTAGTGATGACTTATTAGCAGGAATCGGGAATTGTGTATGTTATATGTAAGAACAGCCAAAGTACTCGTATGTAAATAAGCTCCGGTTTGATAAATTCTGTAATAGAAGTGAGATCAAAGAAAATACTCGTAACTTATGAACCATAACTGATTTGAGTATGCTTCCTTTATGTTAATCAACACTAAACATGCACACCAAATGTTGTAATTACCAAACACATGTTTGGCTACGCGCCCATGAAAGGTATCCCTGAATGCGTGATGTTCAAAATAGTTGCTGGAAACTTGGCGCAGATGGAATATGTGTTTACTGATAGTGACATTTTCCCAATAGATTTGGTGGACATACTTTGTTTACAGTTGCAAAAGGATAAAAGCCATCAGGATGAGGATGATAATGATGATAGTATTGAAATTAACAATAATGAAATGTTTGATGATCAGTGATATAATTCCTGTGTTGTAACTATGAAACTTCAAACGTGGCAAAACATAAGTTTGCTTAGAAAGTTTAAGAGAAAGTCAAAAAGAAATGAAGTGATGTATTTTCGTATGCAAAATATTTTGCATATTTTAGAAACGCTTGATTAAATCAATCCACAAAAATGAGAATATAAAATAATAATTATAAACATAACAATAATAATAACACTAATAATATATAATACTAGTAATGAAAATTAAGATGATAAAATAATCAGGTTATAACTAGCAAATGAGTTAATGATCTAATATTTGCCCGAGCGGTGTATTGTTGTGGACCATATTTATATTATGATCATTATTATTATTATTATTATTATGATAATTATAATAATCATTATGCTAAATATTTGTTACATTGATTATTATCATTATTTACAAAGTTTGTTGGCAATTCGTTTATGAGAATAATGTTTAGGATGATATTAAACAATATGTTCGACACACGATAAGTATGTTAAAGGAATATGTATGTGAATCATATAAATATATGTGTAAACTATATGTGTTACACATATATTTGATAGAAAATATTATTTTCTCAACATTAGAGACAGGCTATGAGAGGATACAAGTTTGATATATTATGGGATGTTAAGATAAGTTGTTAAAGTTGCAAGTGTTCATTTATGTATTTAGGTTCATCTTACAAAATTTGATTAAATTACGTTTAACACTCATATATGTAAACGTTGAATTTCTCCGTAACGCCCCGCTAGCAATTTGCAAACCAGGTGTCATGAGACTCAGGGGATATAGAGGATTAAAAAAAAATGTCTACACAATTCCCCCAGGGGGAGGGGGAGCAAAAGTGTTCTTGGCTGCCGGCCTTATAGTTTAGGCCATTCGGCATTCTAGTGAATTTAAAGGGTAAATTGTTAATGCACAAGGTTATAAGCACGTTGGTAAAACGATTACAATAAGTGTGGTCCATAAGGGCGTCTTTTTTGCATATATAAAAGGAGCCTACATGCTAAATGATGTCCGCCAGAACGAAATTGTTTTGTATCGTTCTAACGTATCATATTGGTGCTTTTATTTGGTTGTTACGTACCTCATTGTATAAATGCCCGTATGTATTTTCCTACGATAACTTTTAACCTTGGTAAGTTTGTGGTTATTGAGGTTAAGTTACCACCAAGGTTAATTCATAAATTAAGATAAATGTAAGGGTAAGTTGATTTTATAAAAACGTTATACCGCAAAGATACCAAACCGCGCATAGTGGAATTTAACCACCGATAAGTTTTAGCAAAACATTACCATTATGCATTTTCTAATTACGTATATTTGGCGCGAAGTGTCAGACGGCGATTTCTTAAAAAAACAAAAACAATTGGCAGTCGCGGAAAGCATGATGAATGCTTCCAAAAGAGCAAAGCAGTTTTCAAGTTGAGGTTATGCGAAGCTGCATGCAGCATAATCTAGCAAAACTGAATTTGCGAACGGGGGCGAAATTTTAATGCGAAGTCAAAAAAGGGATATGGCTGGCAATAGCTGGCAGAGTGATTACCGTGGGGATGGACCGCACACCGTGGGTCAGGTTAAGCTGTAGTGGACACAAATTGTATAGTACCTTTAATAGCCCCGTCACACCGGACTGGCCTTCTTACGGCGACCTAAGACTGTGTTTCTGGAAATTTCTGATTGTCGTAGTAAATACGCCAATGACTTTTTCTGTAAAAATGCTGTTCTTCGCCTTCCCGTCACCCCAGCGTCCTGGTTTATGGCGTTCTGCGCGTCCTCACTTAATACGTCCCTCGCGACCTTACCGCGTTCTTACGGCGACCAAAGCCGACCATACGGCGTCCTTGGCGTTTTTACTGCGTTCTCATTGCGACCATGGCGTCCCCGCAGCGGCGACCACACGGCGACATACCTTGCAGTCAATGTTCATCTTCTGTGGGTTTTAGCGGCGACCACACGACGTCCATGGCGACCTTACAGCGACTCTACCACGTCCCTTCTACGACTATTGCGTCTCTATGGCGTCCCTGCGACGTCCTTAACAGTACGCCGTAAGAACGCCGGACTTCGGCGACCACTTTGAGCATGTTCAAAGTGGTCGCCGTGGCCTCGCGTCCTGAGCAATTTTCGGCGTCCTCACTGCGACCTCTTGCGTCCTTACTGCGTCTTTCCGGCGTCTATGGCGTCCTCATTGCAACCTGGGTCGCCGTAAGGACGCAGTAAGGACGCCAGTCCGGTGTGACGGGGGTATAAACGTACATATTTTATTTAAAAAAAATGCTATGTTTAACCAAAATATGTTATTAGCATATATGTTTTGGATAAGCACATGCAATAAGAATTACAATGCTATAAGGAATGAATTAACAATCACTAGTATAATATAGTATTCTTTAAGTATACAATATTAATTTTTATATATTCTATATAACTATAGAACTTCCCCATATTGTAATAAATAGCACAATGCATGATTGTTATTTAGTTAATTACTTAACTTTCAAATTAATCTTAAAAGCAAATAAAGTATAAATTGAGATATGTCAACTGCAAATTTTTTAAATAATTTTAAAATAATTAATATGTGTATGTGACAAATACATACAAGTTGAAGCTTACAAAAAGAGACTTCATCGCTGAGCGGAAAAACATGACAAAAGTTAAAGTTAAAGTTGCGGTTTATAGTCTGCTTCGATATGCATCTTCAGCCGACTTCGACATTAACCGATCATTTGGATTTAAGTCGTCCGTTTCCATATGGCGCACCAGGCAGCCACGACACATTGCCTTATTTCCCTCACAGGTACCCATTTATACACCTGGGTGGAGAGGAGCAAGCGTGGTATTAATTTTTTGCTCAGAAAAAACCAGTGCCTCTCTATCCCTAGACCAGCATCCTACCACTAGACCACTGTCCCCACAGACAAAGACTGGTGGTGGTCCGCCAATACCGGATATGTCCAACACCAGCCATTCAGACACGATTGGTCATTGTCGGCTCGGGTATTACTTAAAAGTACCCGGGATACTCTTTAGTATACTTCAATTTACCCCGGGTAATCGATTGACAAAACCAATACCGTTTTACCGTATACGGTAGCGCGTTTTACTCATCGGATTTTTGGCGGAAGTAAAACTCAGATACAGTCTAATAATTATTGGCGGGTGCCTTTATGCGTATTTTCCGTACCCGGGGTACATTGTAGTATACTTTAGAGTGCGATGGGTACTTTTAAGTAAAACCGGAGCCGACAATGACTTATACGCCTTTCACAACAACATTACAAGTTGCTCTTATAAGTAGAAAAATATTTAGTTTACACACTGTTAATTAAGTATTTATTAAAATACACGTATTTTTCAGAGTTTTCTCTGTACTAATTAAGCGAAACAGTTTCTTCTTAAAAGGTACTTAATAATGAACTCTCGCCTATGCAATTAAGGAAAATACATGCATCACACGATTAACATAAAATGGATTAAAGCTAGGGTTAACGTATTGGAACGGTACATGCATAACATAGGGGGATTAAACCAGTTTTTAGACTTACCGAAACTCACACTTAGCACAGAATTAATCACAAGAAATAAACGCTTAAACAAGCATTAACATCACTGCAACATATAACTTCAGAATACATGAGATTGTATGGTTAGATATTGCAATTCAATTTAAATTAGAATGAGATTTATAAGATCTGTGAGATTTATACAGAGAACAGAACAGATAGTTTATTTACGACTTAAGCATACACAGCTCATCGTCCGTCAAAAAAACAATCAAGAAATAAATAAATACACATGCGTCAAAAAAAACAAAACAATTTTGTTAATGCATTTTTACTTATATATGAATTTTGTGAGAATATAATATGTTAGAGAAGGCTCTTAATTTTTTCAACAAATTTAACAAATATCCGTTATTGATTGAGAAACATTTATGCAGCTAGATATCATATACAAAACAATAAGGGGAAAATAATTCTCTATAAATTTTCGGCTCTAAGTTTACATGCTTAAGTACAGTAATTAGCAAGACGTATCAGTATAGATTCTCTGGTCTCATTTAATAATTGTAAAAATTTAAACATACTTGGTCTTCTTCTGTAAAAAACAGGTATAAGTGTATTTCTAAAATTATCATATAAAGGGCATATCAAAACAAAATGGTACTCATCTTCAATTTCATTAAGTGTACAAAATTTACAAATTCTTTCATATCTTGTAATATTTTAGTGTCTCTTAGTTTCTATAAATAGAACCTGACCAGATAATCTTAATTTTGCTTATATTTTTCTGAATTTAGAATTTTTAACTTTATCCAAGTAAAGGGATCTCTCAAAAATGGGTTACAACTCCCTAAAAAGACATAGTGATGAAGCGTCATTTACGTCAATTCGCCATTTTAAAATAAACAAATCGCATAATCTATTGCGAAACATTACAATAAAGCTGTTAACATTAACAGATTCTGGATACATCCACACGTCATTAAAACCTGACTCTTGCAACAGTTTTTTTAACGTGTGATGCCCATGACTTGGAATGAGGGAAATCACATGCTTCTTTACATTGTATACGAATAATATTGCTTAAAATACAATTGGACGATTTTTCATTGAACAATTTAAAGAAATATTTAACTACTCGTAAATATCGACATATATACATCGGGTATCTACCTACTTCGGCATACAAAGCATTTGAATTTGTAGACGCTTTGACATTTAAAAGCCAGTTGCAGAATTTGCGTTGGACTCGCTCAATATTATCAGCTTCAGTAAATCCCCACACCTCGCTTCCATTATTAAGAATCGAGGCAACATAGGCATCAAACAGATTAAACATGATTGTAACAGGTTTAGGAGATTTCAATGCAGACATTATATCTTCTAAAAATAGCTTTAGAAACAGGTTATTAAGTCAATTTGCTTACGACTGTAATTTGTATGCCGTTAATACTCATGAATCATGTATTGGTCCATCTAATTCATATGTTTTCTATGATGATATATATTCCTCATTGATTGACTATGTTTTTGTACCAACTGAATTATTGTATTTTGTGACACATTGTGAAATTGCTGATGATGTTTGTCTAAATGTTTCTAGACATAGACCAATTTTATGTTGCTTGAATTTTGAGATTCATGTTGATGACAATATCAGTGATTTAAAAAAATGCATTAACTGGAAAGCTGCTAACAGTGATCATGTTTTGCAATATTGTGACACTCTGTGTGAAACATTATCTAAAGTTGATACAAATAGAGCTAGAGATGCAAATGAATTGTATTCGGTGTTGTGTAGCAGTATGCGTGATTGTGCCAATACATGTTTCCCCACGAAACGTAAAAGGCGTCATTTGAAACCGTTCTGGACAAATGAGCTCACGGAACTACATGCACATATGAGCTCGTCACGTGCCGCGTGGTGCAGCGCTGGTAGGCCACGGGGCGTGCAGTACAAGGAATATTGTGATTATAAAGCGGTTAAAGCACATTTCCGGAGGGCCATGCGGCGGTGCGGTGAACAATTTATGACAGAACTTGACCATAAACTCGAATATGACTCTGTACATGACAGTGTGAGTTTCTGGCGGACAGTAAACTTAAGAAAACGGGGATCCGGTGCCGACATAGGAGGTGGCATCAACTTCGATGGGAAGATGTATAGAAGCCGGGAGGAAATAACGGAGCAGTGGGCGAAATACTTTAAAGACCTGTACACCCCTTCAAGCTCCCCGGACTTCGATTCACACTGGGAGTATGTTGTTAGACAGGAAGTGGAGCAGGCATTGACTAACCTGTCACCGTCTCAAGATGTTTTTGTTTCACCTGAAATGGTTGAGTCTAGTATAAATCAGCTATCTAAAGGAAAGGCCTGTGGGCCCGATGAAATCTACCATGAGCACATGCTGTATGGCAAGAACATTATCGCTGAACCCTTATCACGCTTATATACAGTTATGCTGCGCAGCGGTAATGTACCTGACAAAATGAAGGAAGGTGAGATTATTACACTATTTAAAGGCGGGCGAAAGCGGCGAGACCAGCCTAATAATTACCGAGCAATTACACTATCGTCAACGCTGCTAAAGCTTTATGAATCGATTTTATTAAGCCGGTGCAAGGACGGTATACTCGCTTCTATCAGAAAGTTACAAGGTGGATTTCAGGACGGGCTTGGGTGCATAATGACTAGCTTTAGTCTCCGCGAATGTCTATACTATGCAAAGGAGCTGGGATCAAGTGTATATCTATGTTTCCTGGACGCTCGTCAGGCCTTTGACAGGGTATGGCACGATGGACTATTTCACAAACTCTTATCAATTTCCGGTGTTTATGATCCTGATCCAGTCATTGATACTAACACCCTTCTCGCATTTCGTGAAATGTATCGCAACTCAACAAGCCGCGTTCGCCATCGAGGATTGATCTCGGAACCACTACCGATCGGGCAAGGAACCCGTCAGGGAGGCAAAAGTTCGCCGCTGCTGTACCTTATCTACATAAATGGCCTGATAGAGAAACTTGAAGAGAGTGGTGATGGCCTGTGCATGTATGACATAAATATGGCTTCGCCTACTGTGGCCGATGATATGGTTTTAGTATCATACTCTAAAAATGGACTCGAGAGGATGCTTAAGATTTGCTATGAATATGCAAACAGGTGGAGGTTTCTTTATAACGCATCGAAGTGCTCCGTACTAGTCTATAATAAGAAGACAGAAGAGACTTCAACCTTCTATCTAGGACATGATCGTCTGCCCGCTAGCGACAAGTATACCCATCTTGGTATTGAATGCAACTCTTTTCTGACCACTAATAATGCGATTCATGATGCATGCGTACGACTGCGAGGAACATACATGAGCTTGTGCTCAAAAGGGGTAGCGCCTGAAAGATTGAGTCAACCAACGCTCTCAACAATATTCAACTCATCCGTTATCCCAAAGGCCCTATATGGCTGTGAGCTATGGAACAACAACTCGCAAAGTGATCTTGTTCAACTTTCTATTGCACATAACTTTTGCCTGAAACACATGCAAGGGTATGACATAAACATCTCAACAGATTATTGCCTGTCAACCATTAATACCGTTCCGATAGTGAATGAACTGGAAATCAGAAAACTAACATTTTTCGGCCAAATATGCAGATTGAATCCTAAATACCTAGCGAAAGATATCTTCAATAATAGACTTATACGTCACATTGAACTAGAAGGCCAATGCATCGGATATATCCCTGATGCATACAGGATACTACAAAAGTACGACTTAATGAACGTCTTACGATCATACGTCCAGGATGGAAATTTCCCCACAAAGCGACAATGGAAAAAAATAGTTGAGCGAAAAGTCGTAATGAACATTAAAAACGAAATACAGAGTCGCATCAAAGGCAACGATCAATGGGGAGTAACTGTGCATGTAATAGACTCCAATAATTACTCCCCTTTATGGAGAGTAGCAAAAGACAACCCAAGAATAATTAAGGTGTGTAAAACTATAATGAACAGCATAGGTATGTTTGTGTCGAGACAGTATGTACGAGAATGCAGACATTGTTGCCTGAAAACCGTTAATCTCGTAATTCATAAGTTGTGTTATTGCCACCTGTTAGAGGATAAGCGAAAACATTTATGGACAACTCTAATTGAATGCATCGGTATAACGGAATTTTCGCGCTTCATNCAGAGATGCATGCGATCCGTTAAGTCATATGCCTTTAAATAATCGACAAAACAGCAAAATAGTTTTTGTTTATTTTTAATATGATTTTCAATCAATGATTGAAGGACAAATATTGCGTCTTCTGTATTGTAGCCCGGCTTGAAACCGAACTGCGCGTCAGTTAAAATGTCATTAGCAGTGCCCAATTTTGCAAGCGTTCGTTTAGTATATTAGTGAATAGCTTCGCAAAACAACTCACAAGGGTTATACCTCTATAATTTGGTATTGACGGATCGCCTTTTTATAAAGGGGAAAAATCAGACCTGTTGCCAGCTGTGTGGGAATTTCCCAGATTTGAGAATATGATTAAATAACAGTTCCAATGCGTTACCTATGACATGGACACTTTCTTTAAAATATTCGTAAATAATATTCTCAATATTGTACAAAAGAGATATATTTAATTGCAATTAAATTACTAAATAAATAACTGTTTATCAAAAAGCACAGAATGACAACATTATGAATAAAAGATAAATACAAATAATCACACGTATCATCTAATTCTCCGACTATTGCACTGCACAAGATTTAAAGACATGGAATCTTATTATACAAAAAACAGTTATTTCTAAAAAAAGAAGCCGTTAAACATTTGTAAAATGCCATACACATAGCTTGGTTTACATTATTGTACATCATGCACACAATGGACGCCTACATCTGCAGCGCCGACTTGTGAACTGATAGGTATGATTTATTGATTGCATAACGCATCACAGCTCAAACCAGTCGATACACCCCCACCCCTAAAAATAAAAGAAAAATAACTTATTTGTGCTTATATTATTGTTTCACAAAAAAACAATTTATTTTAGATTATTTTTTTTTCGCTTAATATGTATTTGTAGAAAGCCCAGAAGCGCAAACACATTTTCATGTTACTTTAAGTTCCGCGTCGTATGGGTCTATTTCGAACTTTATGGCTTCGGCTATTTCATGAATGGAATGTATACAGGAGTTTGCTGCAAACTTCTGAAATTGTCCAACGAAAATACAACTTTTTTATCAATAGTGATGCCTTTATATGTAGCATATTCGCACATTGTAATATAATTATTACTTATGTTCAAGTCTGGTCCCTTGCCTTAAGTAACATAATAGCGGGTGGTTATGAAAAATATCTCCTGATAATCTTCCGGAGTATCATTATTCCTCTATGTCTATAAACGTATATTTAAAAAAAAGCATGTATCTAATTTTCATATTCTTTTACAGTACGCATATTCGCACATTGCCAGATCATGATAACGTATGTTCAAGTCTGGTCACTAGCTTTAAGTAACAGACAAGCGGGTAGGTATACCCATTTCTCTTCTGATAATCTTTCAGAAGAAGCATTATTCCTATATATGTATAAACGTAATTGTTTTATAAATGGCATGTGTATAATTTTCAGATTCTTGCATGCAGAGTGGGTAAATCCCAGGTGTTCAAATCAAGGATGGAACATCAGAGTCACTCTGACATTGCTGCGTAGTTCTCTTCGAACTACAATAATTAAAAAAATCCGAGGAATTGCGTTTTGTGTTGGTAGAGTATGAATTTCTTGTACATACAACAATTTCTTCCAAGAATTTATGAAGAAAGGAAGCATGTCTGTTCATTTGTTTCGACCGTTTGTATTGTTTTCATTGGTTGTCATTTTGTAAAAAACATGTATGACATGTGCTTTTTATTTTAATCTTTTATTTGATACATTTCTAAAAGTAGTTTATCATGCAGGTTTCAGCTTATCTAAATATCTTCGAGAAAAAGATGGTGCTAATTTTCGATAGTCAAAATAATGCAGCGTCCAAAGCATTAAACTGGAAATAAACTTATATTACAATGTAGTTGATAAGACTATTAAATGCAGCGTCTCATCTAACCGCCTGTACATGGCTCAAAAAGCATAAGCATCTCAAACTTCAGTGACCTTTTCTTAAGAAAGCTATTGCATACCTGTCTGTGCAACAGAGCAGCTAGACATCTTCGCACCGTGCTGCGTGTACAAGAAGTTTTGGTAAGTTGTATTTGATGAAGGATATGAACCGAGTTGATGACAAAGCTCCCCCTGCCGTCTACAGACACACTGTCAGGAACGACGACTTGGTCAATCATTACATGTGGCCTAGGATACATCTGCGGTAAAGGTTTACAAGGAACCCGCCCTTTCACACCTCGTCAAGGGCTGGATGTGGTGCTGCCACAGAGAGTTAGCAGTATTGGTGAATGGTCACAGCCTCATACTTGCGACACAACTGATATTTCTATAATAATCCCATGTGTTCAGCACCAGAAATGGGATAGACGGTAAAATGCCAGCGGCGGAAGATTAATGAGGGCTTGTCAATTGATTCGTTGACAAGCAGTGGTTGTTTCTCGGCTTGGTTAGTTTCTGTCTCTGCACCCTTCTTGTCGATGGTGTCTTATACCTTACTCTGGGACTGGCTGTTGACATTTCCAGTTCTAGAGATCAGGAATTCGCTTGCTAGGAGCTGGATGGTGTCGCTTTAGTGAAACAACTCTAAAGTGCTCCTCTTGGTGGTGATCTGAATGTCGACGTATTCTGTCGCCTCCTTTTATTTCTTTAGGGCCATAATTGCTATCTGCTCTCGTCCTTGGCAATCGAAGTATAACACCTGTTACGCTCTTAATATCTTGAAGGGGCCCCTAATGTATGTGAGGTTCCTGTATACAGCAGACGTTAATGATATTTACATTCACAAACTGCTCTTAATATGTCTTCTGTTTTCGTACTACTTTTGCATTACAGTGCATGATGTGGATACTGGGATTCTTTTTCTTTCTGGGTGCGGTATGTTTTCGGTTAGCAGGTGTCCTGAACCGTCTCCTGGCTCCACGGTTCGAGGAATCAGAGTCCTCTGTGCAGCCTGGTACATCCATCTTCAGGAATCGGGGTTAACGTCAGTGTTACCTCATAGCCCATAGCCCATGATCAAAGGTTCTTCCTTGTTAGCACGGAGAGTAGAAAGTTTTTGTTATGATCCTGTTATGAGGCTAGAGATTATATCGCATCTCTTGATCGCATGGTTTTGATACAAACGGTGTATTTCCATTAGGGATTACAGGTCTATTTGTTTATCCCCCAAAATTGTGGTAGTAGTTTGTCCGGTGCCGTTTATTGTCCAGATAAACCCGTCTTATCTCAAAGCTGGCCCCTTTATCTAGAGGCCTTCCCCTATCCACCACCAGTGGATCCGCTTGAATGGGGATGATCTATCTATGACTTAATTTTGAGTAGCCTAGCCTAGAAATAGACACGCGTTTAAGTCTGTTTTGCGTGCTTAAGAGTGCATGTACCATCCTTAAATTACATATGTGATCAACGAACAAAAATGAAAACATAACTTAGCCAAAAATAACATCACTGTCATTACCTGCAATCTTAAAGTAAGGTAATTCTTACCAGATGTGCTGTTTGGATTTAAGGGTAATAACATTGCGGTATATAGCGGCCCTTTATCGATCTCGTATGATACACCTAAGGTTACGGTTATTTCATTTGATACAGGCCGGTCGAATGTCTCGTGATGGCAGTGTCATTTGAAGAACGCAAACATTAATAATTAACCGTTTCTTGAGAAATTATGTGCTAAATTGAGATGACGAGATATAAAACTGACTGTCCCCTATACGGCACATGCTTTATTGCCATTGTCTATATGTAGTTCTATGTGTTGGCTTATCCAAAAATATAATTTTCTAATACAAGTACAACAATTGCCAACCTGAAGAAACTTGACAGCTTTACAATAACATTGGTTTTCTGTATTATATACAATTATGTGATAATCTGGTGTTACTTCTTACAATGTATATGCATACGATTAGGTATACTATAACAAATAAAGATCAGTGTCCGACGTGATTTTCTGTGTCCCCCTATCTGCCATTGATAAGTTCGTATCAGTGTTGTAGGATAATACATCATCGTGGTGATTACAGATCAGATATGTAACGAGGCTTTCACATCCTCTTCAATCTAGTAGTTAGTAAATTTAACCAACATATGTACATTTTGAAGGATGCATATGTTTAAGATTATATTGGTTTTGGTTTTAGTTTTTGCAGGTAAGTGTAATTGTTACTTCATTTTGACACTCCGATTTGGAATAATCAAAATTTGCTGTTCTCTCACTCTGTTTGAAAATGTAAGTTAGGGGATGAACTTGATTAGTAGTACCAAATAATATGACTTCATGTTACATTTTTTTTATATAAATACTAAAAAGCAATTGAAATGTACATATGGACGCGCCGTTTCTAATAACGTTACTGCGAAGCGCGTGTATTATAAAAAAAAAACGGATAACGCAAATGCATATGTATGTTTTATTTGTTATTTGTTAGCTCTCCTGAGGAGAGCTTTTGCGATCACCCTTTGGCCGGCGTCCATCGTCATGCGGTTAACGATGTGCGTCGTAAACTTTTAGAGCGTTACCACTCTAGCGGCCACATTTTCATTCAATCTTTAAACTTGGTCAGAATCTTTATCGAAACAATATCTTGACTGAGTGTGAATTGGGATTAAATGCTTCAAAAACTTGGTCAGCAGGTCAAATCTTAGAGAGAACAAAATTTGTTACCACTCAAACCGCCACATATAAGACTCAAACGGCCACATTTTCATCCAATCTTTTTCTTTTTTCATTTATTTTTCCATGTTTGATATTTACATTGACACCAGTAACATTTGCAAATATAAAAACATGGGTAATTTAACATAAAAGACACATTCATTCAAATTATTTTGAGTTGTACCTAAGTTTACAGAAATATACTAAAGTGTAAAAATGCATAACAGTTGGTACACACACAACATCTTTTGTCAGAGTTACACAAAACACGCACACAGACACACACACATACACATACACAGAGACTCACACACGCACGCAAGCACACACACGCATTCACACACAGCACAAAATATGTTTAGACGGTTCATCCAATCTTGATAAAAAATAGGTAAGAATGTTCATCTTGACAATTTCTAAACCGAGCTTGAATCACGTGCGTCCAAAACCTAGGTCACCAGGTAAATTATTAGAAACTTTTAAGGCCACATTTATGACTACATCTTGATGAAACTTTTAGTTGTTTTTTGACAATGTCTAGGACGAGTTCGAATTTTGGTAACGTGTCCAATAACTATGTCACTCAGTCAAATCTTACAAAATACTTGCTAACACTCCAGAGGCCACATGTGTGACTTAATATTATTTTAGCGTGTTGAGAATGTTTACCTGGCGAATGTCTAGATGACCTTCGAATGTGGGCAAAGTGCGTCACTAGGTCACCAGAACGATTCGTAGAAAACATTGTTACTACTGTAGAGGCCACATTTAGGAATCAATTTTGATGGAACTTGGTGAAAATGTGAATTGTATCGGGGTCGCGTTTCGAATCCTGTTCATGTGCCTCTAGAAACTGGGTCAACAGGTCATATCTAAGAAAAACGTTGATTCCACTCTAGAGATTACATTTTTGGCTCAATATTGATAACACATGGTTAGAATGTTAATCTTGACAATACCTAGGCTGAATATAAATCGGGATCACGTGCTTCTAAAAGCATGTTTGAATCTCGCTTAAGTGGGTGTCGAAATCCAGATCACCAGGTCACCTCTTCAACAATTATGTCCATGGACTCGCTAAATGGTCATCATAGCCCTCTTGTTTTAAAATATCGGCTAGAATAGTATATGCAGTTCAACTGGGACTTTAAGTTCTTTGCCGGAACATACTTGAGACTTGCAAATCTTTGTGTAATAGAAAATGCAGCAAACAGAACGAATGTTTGTCAACGCGGATTTGTGAACTGTACATTTGCACACAACATGTGGATTCGAAGTTCGCTCACCATGGGAAATTAACAAGGGACCGTTTCTGTTACATGGTCGTCAGATCCTTAATGGAGGTCAAGGTAATAAACGAGTTATTAGTAAGCAATTCGGCTTGAATGTAAGCTTCGATTAAATGATGTATACTGCATGTGTTTAACACCATGTATGGAAATACTTCGTTGTTTCTTTGCTGCTAAATTTATTCATAAAAAAGAACATTCAGCGGTATTCATTTGATGCATTAACACGTTTGTGAAGTGTATGTAACATACATACGTTACATTTCAGACGACGAGTTCTTTGCGCTATTTAATTATCATACATCATCCGCTGTTGATCTCCACTTCGCCATGGCCTCCCCATTATTACCGAAAGGAGCAGCGTGTCTCAGTTTCTACTACATCATCCCTGCTGTCCCAGTAACACTGCACGTGAGGACGCGTACAGAGGACAACGTCACTGTGGAACTGTGGAACGTGACTCAACGTGTAATGAAAAATTGGACAAGGGTGGATATATTGGCTGTATACCATGACGCAGCATTTCAGGTAAAATGGATCATAAAAACGTTTGTTTCCAGGATAATACCAAATACATTCAGATGAATATGAAGTAAGTTACTGTAACCATTACGAATGCAGAGTAATACTAGGTGTTCATGTATTAGTTACAAAGCACGGTCCAATTTTGAGACAAAGAAACACAACAATCATGCATAGTAATATCAATAAGTTGATTTGGCTGTGTCTTTCTTTTACCCCATAAGACCATCTCAGTGTTTTTGTTATATACTTTTATCTCATTCTCTGAGTTATGATTATGCAATTTGATAGACGAGCTAACCGTTACAATTATTAATAACAATGCCTCAATATTTATAATGCATAGCTCATCTAAAAAAAATTACAACGTAAATCATGGAAGCACACTGACAAAAACTTCGGGGTAACGATAAATTTACGCGGGTACAAGTTTAAAAGGTTTTTAATGACACATCAATATGTCAATGTAATCAGAGTCTATAATGACGGGAATAGTGAGCCATTTTATTTTACTGATCCTTGTGAATACTCTGTTGAAATTCGTTTATAACCGTGTTTAAATTAAGATACTTAATATCATGCATGATTGATACGGGTATTGAAAGACACCTACAGATAACGGTCGGGGCTCGTCCTTCAGTACCGTCATGATATTGATATTTTAGACCTTGCGTAAGTTTGCAAACTGGAGGTTTGAACTTTGTGGCTTCTGATTTTGGGAGACTTGTCCATAAACTTCAACAGTATTAAACGTATGAAACACAAAGCCTGAGAATATCATAATTCTAATTGAGTACAAGGTAAAGGTTAACGTTACATTTTCTTCACAAAGTGATATTATGCTATCTTATTCAGATTCGAACTTAGAAACATCAACGTGTAATTACTTGCTCAGCGTTACACCGTTACACGAAGGAACTTTCATGACATGTCCTGTTACAAAAACCGGGAGTAAATTTCTCCCTTAATGCCAACCCTGCATTATTGTGGTTGTTTAGATCATACTCGAAACTGCTAAATAAGTTATTTATTTATGTCCATATTTGAACAGTATGTGTACTCGCGAATTTGAATGCATTGCTATGTTTAAAAGTCCGCGTTTTTATATTGTTGTTTTATTTTCTAATAAATGCTATGACACATCTGAGACAGTCGTTCGACATTAATATAATTTAGGAACATATATGGGAAGAAGGCTCAATTTAAATATCTGTTTTGAAATGGTACGTGTTACACTTCTGTACACAAGTCGTGACTAAACAATAAGCGTAAACTCGTATTTCTTTAGGGATATCTGAAGGACACCAGAAGACAATGAACGCGATTAAAATACGAACCAAGAATGATTTTATTCAATTAAGCAGAACTTTGTTTAACAATAACTCTTGAAACGCTCCCACGTGTAACGAGCTACTCATGCGTGACACAACTAATGATCGATCGTTTCCTTGTTAAAATGTTGAAAACTGATAGTGGTGAGGTGTATATCAAGTATGGATCCTATACGCTGCACGTGGATATATATTTAGTTCATAGATCAGACGAGTTGCAGAAAGCGTAAAACGGCGCGGATCGTCTTGCCGAGCCTTGTAAGCCTTTCAGAGACGAGTCGAATAAATTCAAGCACACACAGACACTAAACTAATATGCTATTTATCCGACAATATTGAATTAATTGTTTGCTGATGCATTCAACATAGAAGTATTTAATTGTTAAAAGCAGTAGCCAAAACAGATTAAATTAACTGAATGTAACCTTGTGAAGTGATATTGAAATTGTCGTGATCTTTCCAGGTAACGCCACGTGATATAGTTCTTAAGAAACAAGACAAAATATCGCTTTATGTCTCGATTCAATTCCTGAAAAGAAATAAGAACAATGCACCTAAATTATTAGATGTAACACTATTTAAGGTTACTGACACTCTCCTCAATCCGTCAATTGTTCAACCAAACACTTAATTTGAGACATCGCGTTATTCGCGTACATTCAACATCTAAAAAAAAATGTAAAATGCAATCTCATTGGCTTTTATCGAGCCATATTGTTTTTATCTTGTATTCACATCTTATTATAATAATAATGTAAACACATAAATTTGTTATATTTTAATGCGAACGCTTCCAAAATCCCCAGACACTCGCGTCATTGAATTGAATGAAGCAATCAATTGCTTACTGAGTGAAGCGAAGAAACGGTGTGTATATTGCTTTGCACTTTTCTGTCGGTCGGTCGGTTAATCGGTGTGTCTTACGGTCGGTCCGTGCACCATTCGTGTCCGGAAGATATCTATTGACGCTTTGATCTACAACCATACAATGTGGTATTATGGCTACTTGGTAAATAATAAGAAGCCTATATATTTTTAGGTTTAATGGTCAAAGATTAACGGCACATGGGCATGACACATAAAGTTAATAAGGAACAATATACATTTTAAGTACTATTTAGACTAATAAAAGCATCCCTCAAGAAAAACAACACCATATTAAGCTTGGAAACTTAAATACATAATTATTTGTTAGATTATGGTACTGGCAGATGTAAACTACTTTAAAGAATTAAAATTGAGTCCTCTTACACAGGGTGTTTATAAAAAATACTGTTCCAGCCTGTTTATTATCAATATATTTATGTTAAATGCTGACTGCTGTAATCCCAGGATATTTAATTCATTACAACGTTATGCAAGTATAGGGGAAGTGAGAAGGCATGTTCTATAACCATATCTTGTCCTCGTTTCCCCTACACTGTCGATTGATGGGCTAACATCACTAATGCTCAGATAAAATCGCATACTACCTATTGAAGTGTGTGATATTGCTACAAAGCATACTGTTGTACGAAATGCGAAATAATATCGAAACGGTTAATACGTTTTTAATATACAGTTATTGATATTATACTTTGTTTGTTGTACAGGTGGAATTTACTGCAAAACAAGGACCATATAGTTTTGTAGGGATTGATGATATAATTATAGGTATGTTTGTACACGTTTATGTAATCATTTATTTTTTTAAAGTCAAATAATTGTAATTTTTGTATTTCGATAGCATCTATATACTCTGAAATCGTCGATGTTCGTGATTGTACATATATTGTTTAAGTATTATTGAGGGAGGGGCGGCTTATCGTCGTCGCTTTGTCATTTCGGAATTCTAAATTTGATGCAATTAAGTTTGCTTTGATTTGAAACAAATTTATCCAAGAATCGTTTTTGTCCTACTTGATGCATCAGTCCATTCTACCGTCAATAATGATCCGAATTTGATGAAACCTTTGCTGGACATGGACATCTTTCTTATTTCGGTTCGGTCCAATTGATTATTGATATGATGAAACTTAAAATGCAGCCTCCCTATAGAGTGAAGATTTAAGTCCGGTCTTTATGGTGCAATCATTATTCAGAGAGTTATTGCCTTTTGTTTATTAATGTGTCATGTTCTCATGGATTTGTGTGTTTTATGAGGATTCTCAGGATCTAATGATCCGATTGAATGAAACCTTGTACGCACTTTTCTTTGAATGTTGACATGAATACATTGCATACATTCGGCGGCGTTTATATTTCACCGAGTTATTGCGTTTTTAACTTTTTGCGCTTTTGATCACGGACACTCAAAGATCCGAATGTTATAAAACTTCATTGGCAGCATACGGATTGGGTTAAAACGTGTGTAGTTCCGCTGAAATAATTGTCCAGGATGGTATCGCTCTTTGATTAATAAATGTAGTACGACATTTTTGACGAATTTTATTTCCCTGTGGCAGATCATCGGAACAAAAGATCCGAATTTGACAAAACTGTCAATGCAGTATCCCTATAGATTGGCCACGCACAATTTTAACATATCATTCGACTCCAATTAGTTTTCCGGGAGATATTGACTCTTAAATAAGTTTTCTTTGCCACACAATATCTTTAACACCAATAATCTAATTTCGATTTAACTTTACATGCATCATCCACATAGAGTGGGCGTCCGCTGATTGTCATGTTTCTCCGCGCCAATGATTTGTCTGTTTTTGTGTTGGCCCCTTCATTTGTAAGAAAACATGTTCTAATAAAGGTTTACGTTTTCGCGCGAGATCTCAGAAACCTAAGCTCTGCCTTTTATGACAATTTATAAACAGTAATCGTATAGACGAGTTAAGTTTAAATGGAAACATAAGTTGTACACACATCTTTACCAGATCCGAAACATGTTTTTTGTACGTGTAAAAACTACCAAATCCCGCATATTGCTGATGAGATTTTCAAAGAGTAGTCACTAACACGTATACGCATGTTCCGCCACAATATCATTACTGAGTAAGACGTATAACGTGGCCTTTCGAGGGTTATAAGTCGATAACGTTAATTATAATTTTGTTTTTTTATTAAGAAGCTTCAAATGACCATCAATTTTGAAAAAGAAATATCTCCTCATACACTATAAGCACTAGAACCTTGAAACTTACACACATGGTAGCTATGAGCATATGTGCGATCCTGCACTATTTGGAATTTTGATCTGACCCCTGGACCAAAAGTTATGGGGGTTGTGGCGGGGCCTGGTCAGATCTTTTCACTAATTTTTAAATGTTATTTTACATTAACTTCTTCATTTCTACACCGATTTACTTCCAATTGATACTGAACATCTCTCATTACAATACGGTCAATCTCAACTATGCATGGCCCCATTACCAACCCTGGGGCGCCCCGCCCACATAGACCACGCCCACCCAAAATTGCCTTTTACTATAATTTCTTCATTTCTACACCGATTCACTTCAAATTGATACTGAACTTCTCTTATGACAATACGGTCAATCTCAACTATGCATAGTGTTTTATCCAGGCCGTTTTAGCGTGGCGCAGCGCCACGCCCTTTTTTTGTAGCGCCTCGCTGCCCCTTTCAAAGCCAATCAGCGCCACGCTGCCCTTTTCAAAGGCCGCCGCCCTGCCCTTTCATGAGCACCCGCTGTTTTCCGCCGTGCGCGACCTTATTGATAACATCTTAATTGCCTCTTAACCAAGCTTCTAAGCCGACTATTATCAGCGAAGATTCGCGCGGTTGTGAATTAGTCATGCGTGAATAACCATGTGTCAATATCAATCGATAAATTCAGTGGCTTTGTTACACTAATCGGTCCGTAATGTGTATTCCTCCACGCTACAATCCTGCACAGTTACTTTGGAGACTTGATGAAAACCTCGATGATATTCACGTGGAAATTGTGCAATTCATGCATAATTCAGTTATATCAAAACATTTATTTTTAAGCGTAATTAAATTTAAAACAAAACACCAGTTGTATCTGTATCGGTC